>JANHGO010004740.1:0-24350 GCA_024606505.1 Aquila spilogaster
ATGTGAAAACATGAAAATGGATTCAATTAAAAACCTTTAAGATTCAATTTAGGGTTGGTTAAGAGAAATATGCAGCTCTCCCTCAACATAGCACTGAAAAGGTTTAACAAGTGCTGCAGCAGGAGCAAATGGCACACACAGCGTTTGGCCTGAGGCTGCTGCACAGCTGCTGTGTGCAGTGCTGCACTTCTCTCGGGGTGTGCAGCAGTGTCACTGTCCATGCTTCTGCCTACCACAAAAACAACAAAACTACGTATCTAAACCTGTTGAATTAACAATTCCATTTGTTAACACAGAAGTTCCATCCCGAGTCATCGAAACATTTATAACTGTGCTTAACTGCAAGGTCATGTTTGTGTCTATCCCCTGTGCACAACAGTTGAGCTTAAATGCTTTGCTGAGCTGCAGCCTACAGAACAAATTACACAGCAATTTCAATATTTTATTCCCTAGCTCAAAAAAAAAAACCAACAACAAAAGTACAAAAGCTGTAACCTCCAAGAAGATACACTGGTAGAGGAACCTGAACAAAGCCCTGTTGGATTAGTGGCTGACCACAAGGCAGTACACCACCTGTCTTAATTTTGGATTTACTTGAGCTTTATGCGGCTCTTCCTAGGCTAGAAGGGGCAGCACTGATGGATTCCTCTTTAAAATAAAGCCTAAACCTTTCAAAGCCAAGAACTGTTGAACCAGATTAATTTATTTTAAGGCTACATCTTTTTAGCTGCACAAACAGATCTTGAAGTGAATATAAAGATGATTTACTTGTACTGTAAGCCCTCTTTATCCTTGAAGACCAAAATAAAGTGGAATTTGTGTAAACAAGAAACAAACTCCTTAGCTCATTTTTCCATGGATCTTTCACATCATAGATTGTCCTCTCTGACTTCTTTATTTATTCAAATATACATCTATACATAAATGTAAAGCCAGAAGCCAGATTCCTCTCCTCACCCATGGCAGTTTAGAGGTCTGAACCTATGTGTTTTAGGAGTGTTGTATTTGTGTGAAAGAACTGCACAGTGCTAGGTGTTCAGTAGCCTTTTGTACACCTTCAATGTTACCTCCGAAAGAATCATCATTTGCCCCACTTCCATGCTAAAATTCCTATCTTCCTTTGCCAGCTGGGTAAGGGTGCTCACAGCTACTAGAGTTTCATGCAGAAGTGCTTATTTGCACCTGCTCAAAGTTGTATGCTAACAGATGCAAAAAGTAGAAGCCTTTGAATATTAGTCTCTAAAACCTTCCATGTTCAAATATCCAGGAAAACAACTGTCTTCTTGAAGGTGTTTCGCCCCTCAGCTAGAGTAATTGCATAGAAAGCTTCTCTGCTTTTCTTTTCTTACAACATTTACATTTAATTCCTACTTTAAAGTTACATTTCAGCTTTAGCTGTGTTCTTAAGAATCAGTTTTAAAAAGGGTGATAAATACCACAAAGGAAAATACCTGATGCAGAGGTAGATTGATCTGTTTAAGGAGAGCTTTCACTGCCATCTGGAGCTCATACAAGAACAATTGAGTAGGGCAGTCTGAAGTATGATCCATACTTTCCACAGATTCTGAGCCAGAAAGTGTTTGGATCCATTCCCACTCATCTCTGTATGTTGAGTTGAGTTAAAATTAGAAATATAACAAAAGTTCAGTGCACAAGAAGGAATTCAGTGTATGTGCATTCGGGATCTGTTGATAGCTTAATCCTCATATATCAAAACATTCTATAATTGTGCAATTCTGATTGTTTGTGGTTGAAAATCTAACGTAGAAAAACTTAATTTTTCTAGCATGTGTACATCAGGCTGAACATTCCTTGCTAACGTCTTAAAGTCCAACTGCCTTTGAAATATTTCACTAAGGCTCCTCACTCCAGGTTTTCTTTTCCACATATTTATTTATTTTCCACATATTAATGTGCCCTGGCAGCCCAGAAAGCCAACCGTATCCTGGGCTGCACCAAAAGCAGCACGACCAGCAGGGCGAGGGAGTGATCCTGAACCCTCTGGTCCGTGCTGGTGAGGCCTCACCTGGAGCACTGTGTCCAGATGTGGAGTCCTCAGTACAGGTGAGACACGTAGACCTGTTAGAGCACATCCAGAGGAGGGCCACAAAAATGATCCTGGGGTGGAACGCTCTCATCTGGAGATCCCTGTGTACCCGAGGCCTTCTGAAGATAGGCAGCTTCTTTCCTTTATTTCTGTGCCCGCTGCTGTTGTGTTTGAGCAAATCCTTACTTGCTGCAGCCTGGGATCTGGCTGCTCTGCTGTCATTGTTGTGCTTTCCATAGCATTACAATATCTACCACATTCTTTTAAAAAGCATGCATAGGAAATGACAGCAGTGACAATCAGCAGAAGGTTTAATTTCTGTGACAGGCTCTCTTGTACTTACAGGAGCTAAAAAACCTGGTTTGGTTTTGCTTGACATCTATCTGTTCTAGACCTGATAAACACAGGAATCATCTCTTTAGATCAGATCCTTAGTTCACCTTGTTCATTTTTCAGTCCTGAAAGCATCCAGCATCAAATGGTTAAAAATAAAAAAAAGACGAATAATAGATGTGGAAGGATCTGCTCCCAGGTAAAGGCCTGATCTTAAACCTCAAGAGTCGGAAACTGTTACAAACCCTGACAAATGGACAAACATCTTTTCCGGTACCCAGCAGTTCAATGGCTGATAGCACTTGTCTGAATATGCTGTACGTTTGCTATGGATGAGAGTGAAAAAAACAGATAATGCACAAGAGAATACACTGAGAAATCACAAACACCCTGTGGTCAGTGAAAATCAACGGAAAGGAGAACACCAAATTTAATGGCAGCTGAATCATGGGCTGCAGACTGTCATCTTTATAAAAGACATATGGAAGATTGTTCCCACTATGGAGAATGTGAGTGAGCACAGAATACTATCCTTAGAAACTCATGAGCTCATATGTATTTGTTTTGGATAGAACTTCCAAGTTGCTGGAATCACACCGGCACACCTGTTTAGTTCAGCACTGATCTCTATGGTACACACCTGAGCCAGACTTTGCAGACAGCTACAATTCTTCAATGACAAAATTGCATTAGACTGAAAAGAAATGTTCTCTCTCTTTATCTGTCTATGTAAGTTTGTGTGTATTGACTTACCTGGAGACATTGCTGTTGTCTCGGATTTTGACATGACAGAGGACATTAGGCAACTTCTGCAACACAAGGACTTTGATTTGATCCACAGAGCTGCAGAGTTTAAGGAAACCCAGATACAATCCAGGAGGGAGGCGTTGCTGACTTCGTTTGTGATAGGAGAGTATGTCCTGTTTTGAGAGAAACAATCTTATGTAAAAAGCCTTTTTTTTTTTTTTTTCCAAGTAAGTCACAAATTTGGGATCAAAAAGCAACAAATGTTTTTATAGCTGTCTTTTTGTGTCACCAGTGTTCCCAATTCACCAAGTGTTTAAGCACACACTGAAGCATGCAAATAATCTCTGGTAGTTTGGATGCCCTTGGACACCTTCTTACTTAAAGTCATACACAGGTTCTCAAAGCTCTCCACGTCATGCAGGAACTGGCACTAAAAACACTGTGATTTCAACCTTCTACAACTGTTGTATTTAAACTAGCTTAAATAGCACCCACCTCT
The DNA here is from genome assembly GCA_024606505.1 of Aquila spilogaster. Lineage (NCBI taxonomy): Eukaryota > Metazoa > Chordata > Aves > Accipitriformes > Accipitridae > Aquila > Aquila spilogaster. The sequence goes on from JANHGO010004740.1 coordinate 3,627, forward strand.
GCCCTCATCCCATCACTGCAGCAGCAAGCTGGGTCAGAGAAGTGTTTCAGCTGAAAAACAACTCGGCAAAAAAGCAGTTGTTCTTTAGCTGGGTAAATTCCCTGTTTCATTTATGTGTGTGGATAACAGATAGAGAAGGGTGGCATTAGGAAAAAGCCATCCGTTGGGGAAGGTAGGACAGAAGGGCTGCATAAACCAGTACTGGCACCAAAGAAATGCACGCAGATCTCTTGAAAACCTGTTTCCGTTATTCCCTGCTATCAACAAGAAGATTTCTGCAAGTATGGGGGTTGGCGGTTTGCAAAGTTTAATTAATGACTGTGTTTTCTGAGCAAATATCTTTATCAACAAATAGAGCTCAGAAAGAATTAATACTGATGGCATATTTACTGAAGCCAGGAGACGTTTTTAAGGCTACATATAGCTGTCCCCAAGAACTACTCCAAAAAGGATGTCTGCTGCCATCCTGAGAAATGTGTGCCTCTGCAGTGGGTGAGGATTAAGACACCTGGCCTTACGCCTTTACTCTTGGAACCATCAAATTATCTTCCAGTGCTTTGCTTGGCTCTGACCAATGCAATTAGACCCTCATTTTCACAAGCACTTCATGAACAAAATACCCATTCGATGATTAAACAAGTAATACAAGAAAGGGTGGGCATTAGATAGGAATGTGTAAACCATTAGGGGAACATTTTTTCCACTAGGATCTCTGTGGAAATTTGATCAGGCCTGTATTTTGGGTTTCCTAATATAAAACTTTTGCCCAGATTGACATTTTTCTACACCTTTAACACATTTTAATACAGTAAATCTAACATAGATCAGGTAAGTTTTATTGTCTTTTGGAAATTTTTTAATGTTCCTAAAATCTGGTAATGTATATTTTGATTCCATGTCAGTTTCTGGTACCAAAAGCACAGTCTCTACCCAAGAAAGTTCCTCAAATCTGAAAATTAACCACGACAGTCATTGTCTAGCTGAAGTGACGAAAGAAGGGACTGAGAAGATATTTGTCTTGTAGTATTTTGGGTAACTGTGCCACTCCATTGTAGAGGGGAGAGTGATTGGCTACTGACATTAACTGAGAAACAAGTTGTTACCTACAGAAAACATGTATTAATCTTTCAACTATACAGATTCAACAAGAGTTTACTGACTCTTGAAGGGCTGAGAACCCCTGGCTGTCAGTGATGCCAACTGAACTGACAACTCTAGCACCTTCTGGGATCAATCCTTACCTTGGTAGTGTTTAAATATGAAGTCTAGGGGCGTGTTATGCAGAAATTAAAGAAGGATTATGGTCAATAAAGAATTCTGTAGCAACTATACCAGGCTCCAAGGAACTCTATTAAGTAGAACAGTAGATATTATACGTAGATGCAATGTTCAGGGTTATGTGGAAAAATTATACGGGGCATAGAAATTTTAAGTGTCTGTATGGGTACTTAAGAACATCCTAGAGAGTTTTAAATGTTTATAGCCCTTGCTAAGGAATGCTATAGCATGGCTTCCCAAAACTGATAGAAACAGCACCATTCTCTGCTAGGACTTTGAAGTAATTTCTTTCTAATCTCATGGATATTTTACATATTAAGGATCTGATCCCAGCCCCACTGGAAGTAATATAAGTCTTTTCTTTCAATGGGAGCCTTGCCATTAGTTTTATTGGGCACTGGATTAAGGCCTGAAATTCTACAAGAATCTTCCAAAATCAGGGCTCTGGCACAGGCTTTACAAAAGCAAATAACATACAGTTAAGAGAAGCAAAGCACTACCTGGATTGTTATGAGCAAAATGTCTAATGCTGTTGGCTCCTCTGGCGTTGAAAGGGATTTCCTCTGGCTTTGTAGTTTGGATACTTGCATCCATTTGCCATTAAAAAATGAATAAAGACTCTCCACTTCTCTTATAGTAACAATCAGTATATTGCCATGCCGATCCTTGATTGGCTCATAAAAAACTCTGCCTAAGTTGTGAGTTCCCAGCAAATTCTAGGAAAGAGAAAAATACAAAATGAAAGTTATTTATTGCATATCAATGGAAGGTGCACTTTTTGAAAGTTAACTTTATGCTCCTTGACATCAGACCTATTGACTTTATAAAAACTAGTCACACAGCCCTTCCTAGGTCCTTGCCCTGCAGTCACATCATTCATTGGCAAAAGGAGAAGTTACATTAGTGGATCTCCCAGCATATTTGGTCCAGTAGTGTTCAGTCCAGTGTTCACCAGAAATGTCTGACTGTTACAACCCAATGCCTTTGTAAAGGGCACACTGCAAATTCACCTGCACCTCCTGATTGTACCCAGTTATGTAAAGGTAAAGGATGCTGTTTTCAAAAGCGCTCAGTGTTGGTCTAGTGGTGATTCGTTTGATATCAATGAAGTCCTTCTGGTTAGAACTTACTGAAGAGCTAGATGCATACCCAAATGAGAGATGCAGTGCATATCAGGGACACAAAATTCATTTCGGAGACTTCAAATGTTTTCTGTTAGGATCATTAACTATAATCTTAATTTACTGTTCTCCATTTTAAATTGATGCTGATTATTTTCAGCAACAAAAGCAAAAGGCCCTCATATCTGCATTGAATGTAAATAGTTCTGGAGTTGAACTGCGGGGTGTGTTTGTGAAGCAACACAAAGGAATTTGAAAAGACACGGACCCTTTTTCTTTTACTTCAGATACCAAGAATGTGCTAGACAAACCAGCAGAAACTAACAAACTACCAAAGCAAAGCTCTCCAGGAAAATATGTGAGGATTAAAGAAAAGTAATTTTAAAAGACTCCACATAAAATACATATTTTGGTCAAAATCCCTTTCCTCACACAGAAAGGCATCTGCTTATAGGTGCAAACATACTCAGTCCAGTCACCAGCCACTGAAGAGATTCCCAGATGTCTTAAAGAAAAATGCCTAACATTTAAAATATGCTCATTACTTCGGGACTTTTCAAGAGTCCTACAGTAAGCTGGGCAGGGATGGGGGCTGTTTAAAATGACAACTCGAATTCACAATCTAGCACACTGTATGTTTAAGGAATTTGTGTGCCCACAGATGGGACAAATCATTACAGGGAGATGTTTAGCCATCTTGTGATATTAAATTGAGTGCAATATAAGAATATGCCTAGATGGAAACACATACTGTTACTGTCACTGATGGCTGTAGATTGTGAATGACATTCCAGCACAGAGAATGGGGGCACCAACTAATAGGAATTATGGCTAATTCATGTACTAAAAAAGTTTTGTGTCTGCTTTGCTCGGCATCCCACCACTTGTGATTTGTTTCCTTAGTTGTCTAGTGGTAACAGCAGGCGAAATTACAGTCCCTGTTGTCTCTGAATCCACTGATCCAGTCCCTCAGCAGCTGTGTTATCACTGATCTTTTCCATTCTGTCCTAAATTCCTGTGGAGTCAGACTGTTAACTGCCTCGGTAAAATGTATTCAATCGTATAAACTTTACTGAGATCCTTCTATTGGTGGATCCCATTAGGCCACACACTGTTAAAGGCTGGCAGACCTGTGACAATTCCTGTGTTTATCAGGGGACCAAACTAACAGAACAAACGATGAGGACAGTAAAGCTGCCAAAAATTCAACACAGCAGTGTACCTTCTGGGCACATTTGCCGTATTTCCATGCTTCTAGTTCTGCTCTTACCATCTCTGGTAGCAATTAACACAATGTAATCTTGGTTATCTCAAACTGCAGTCTGTGCATACTAACAGTACCCTCTTAGGGAGGGAATGAAACTGAGCTAACCGAAGGAGTATGTGCTACCTAGGCTGAGCTAACCACACCAGAGGGACCTTTCAGCAGATACAGTTAAAACTGTGTCTAGTGAGAGCTCAGAGGACTGGCACGCAGCTGCTGCTTAACACAGGTGGTCCTCCAATAAAGGTGCAGCAGGCTGGCATTCCATATATTTCGGGATACTTTGGGGAAATCAGTCAAGACAGGTGGTTGCCCAGGAAGGCTATTCTTCTGTACAGCTTGCTTTGCCAAAAGGTGTAAAACAAACCCCACACAGATATTCTTAATAATGGCCGCAAAGTATCTGGCTCTCATAGCTGCTATAAAACCTAGCTTATTGCGTGGACTGGCAATAAGAAGAGGGATGGCCGTATGGCTAATGCACCAGCCAAGCAATACGAAGATCTTCATTAATTCCATGACTGTACCACAGTTTTCTGGGCATTTTTGGTGACTTCATTCAAACAAAAGGGAGGAGAGTGAGGTCTGCATATACTTTTTCTGTAAGGATCATGCCCACACCTTTATGAATTTATTTTGTTTCCAGAAAAGTAAATGTTTAATGAAAACAGTTGTTGTCCTGCTAGAAATTTCACATTACCACGAAGCACGTTCGTCACAAGTTCTACAATACATGTCAAAACATTCTCCTAGAGAAATGTTGTAATAAAGTACAATTACTTTTAGAGGTCAGAAAGTCACAAGGCTAATAGCTGGAAACAGGTAATGCAACCAACCTGTAGCTGTGCTGCTGCAGAAAGCATCTTTTGCCTGGCTTGAAGCGTTGTTGATGAGGAGATGGATATAGACATATTCTGCCTCAGCCATCTGATATCATCCCACATACAAGACAACTGCAAAAATATGTCTAGTTCAGTCAGCTTTTGTTCTCAGCATTTACAAAAGCAGAAATGAAACTAAAAGCATTACGGACTTTGAAAAATCAGTAGATATTGTTCACCTTGAGTTTCTGTGGGTGGTAATAAATATCTAGGTAAACGTGAAACAGATATCAAATTGCACAGAAATTCTGTAAACACTGTGCACCCATTTCAATCACTTTTTATACTGTTGAGTAAAATTGATGTAGTGCTTCTTAGGGAATAAAAAATAGTGTGAAGATAACTTTAATGAGGGCATAACCATTACACCAAATTCAAAACATCTAATTGCTTTTTTTAGGCTCTTCCTCTAAATGATCATAAAATCTTTATGTTCCTAGTTAGTAATCGGTGATGTAGGATCATACATTTAAAAGAATTAATTGTACTGTGGCCAGCGACTCAATCAGAATTTAACCCATATTAGTGTTGTGTGAAAATTACCTTTTAACATGAGTAAAAGGTGAAGTACTTAATCATTTAGCATTTTAATGTGCTTAGAATGGTCAGCTAAGATTTCTGCATGGCTAGCAACACATTTTTAGAAGCAATATATGAAATTAGGTTCCCATTACCTTTGTGAACCACAGGAAATCCTGCATAATTGAACTACTGTGAGAGTCATCAATTTCCACAATTGGGATCTGATCTTCATTGGTTACTAATAAGTTGTCTTTGTAAAAAAATATAACAGATAAGTAGAGTCCCCTGGAGAAAAAAAGAATCATTGTCAAACAACTTTCACGTCTGTCAATATCTATGCCAAATTGCTGCTGCTGAATCATAGATTTTAAGTTCTGAGGAGGCAAAACAAATCATCTGATCTTAACTTTTGTGTTATACAGATCATGCAACTTCAGCTCGTGAATTCTGAAAAATATTTGGGAAGGCTCTCCCTTTAGATGATATGAGACAACAAGAATTTAAGGAATTATGAATCTGTGCAAGCCACTGACATCAACTTCAGTGAGAGTTTTGCCACAGTAAATAGTATACAATGGAGGGTTTATGCTCTCTAGAAATCAAAAATTCGACCAAAACTTTTTATCATTAATGGGCTTCGTTTTGCCCTCATGTACTTCAGAGCAAATCTGAAATAACTCAATTGAAATCAGTAGGGTTATTATGGATTTACATTAGTGTAATTGAGTGTAATTTGGCCAGCATATCTGCAAAACTGTTTATAGAGATCATTCCTTTCAATATTTACCCTTGCAATTAGTTGCATACATTAAGTAGTTGCCTTAGGGAATTTATAGGCTCTGGAGAACTCTTCTGAAAGAATCAAACTCTTATCAAAATACAAAGAAGAAAAAGCAAACTGAATACTCCTGGCAAGGAAAGAAGAAATAATCCAGCCTAAGAAACTTTCATTTGCTAAAATAAACTATCAAGGCAAAGGGTTGTTTGGGTCATGCTGGGCTGCAAACCTACCTAAAAACATTAGAAAGTTCTTGATGTACTGCTTGATGTCAATGAGATATTACTATCTATTAGAATATGTCATTTGAGCTCTGCATTTTTCATTATGAATGAAATAAATTCCACTTTCCTTATTGAGCAGAAACAGAGGCTGCACTTAGCAATTCTTCAGTGACTGCACTGTTGTGTTTGCACATGATATTTTCCCATTACAAGTCAAATCCATTCCCAGTAGTAACAATCAAATATTGCTAACGATTTCAGTAGGAACTGGAGCATTATTTTCCTATGAGATGCATGAGTCTTGCACAGATGTAACTTTGTCAGGTTTATTCAGACTGACTGCTGTTTCATTGGAAGTAGAATTTGCGTACATCTATTTTTAAGGTGCTGTTCACTATTACATAAAAGCAATAACTTGGAATGTTTGGGAGATAAAAGGAATGACAGACCGTTTCAGAGTCTTCACAAACTTGTTTGATGAATGAAAAAGGTGCTTCAGGCTTCTAGAGACTGATTGCTTGCGACCAGTGTTCTGTAATTTGGAACTTTCTAAAATGGAAAATAGAAACAAAACCAAATGCAGCACTTAAATTTCAGATAATAAATCATAAAAAACCTTTGTTTGTTGAATCACACTAATAATTCAGTGCCCACCTTATTCCTTTCAACAGACAACATTCAGAAACATGCTGATTTACAACATTTGCTTGTATTTTCTTTCTCTTAACAATACTCTTAACAAATCATCAAATTATTTCTTTAAGTGTATCAAACTCAGACTTGGTGAAACTGTTGTTTCAAGCCTAGGACAAGTATAGCTTGAACCACGTGTACAGGGTGGATGTGAATTTTACAAGTGGTCTCAAAAACACAAGAGGAGAATCGAAGCACCTGTCAACATTTTAGGATGATGTAATCCCTCAACATATGTCCATGAGACCTGCTTTGTGCCGACAAGGATCTCTGGACCAGCTCACAATAGATGAGCAGCCTCAGAACTCAAATATTTGCCCAAAATTCTTTGAAATGGGGTTACGTTTTACATAGTGTATTATTTTTCATTGTCCTGGATTTAACTGTATGTCTTTCCCTCTCTGATATATGGTCTGAGATTTCTTTTAAGTCAAAGAAAAACCTTCCAGTAGGAACTGAAGCTCTCAGGCTCTAGGAAAGAGCTGTGTCTAGCTGTATGATGTAAGCAGTTTTTAGAAGGTATGCCAGTACATACTGGTCAGCAGGATTGTGTATTGATTTTGGTATTGTCAGAAGTTGTTGTTAAAGGAATGGATGTTTAAAACTTTAGGAAAAAAAAAATTCTTTAGGGGTTTACTGTGATCTGAAGAGAAAGAGAAAGAAATTTTAGCTGTGAAATTACATCTCAGTCTTCCAGGATCTGTTTTCTCGTTATTTGAATGAACTACGGATACCCATCCACACTGAATTACCAAACATTTTGAGGAACAGCCCTCTCCAGTGGGGAAAAAATGTGACTCATGAAAGATTTCACAAGAAAACTATTTTCTGCTCATCTGCCTGGTTAGGTGTTTTTGGAGTAACATATTTCCTACTTACCTCCAGTGCAAAATAGAAGGTGTCTATCTGTGTCTCCCTAGCAAGTTCTAAGTTTGAACATTTAAAGAACATCTAAATTTGCTCTTGTCAAAACCCCATCTGTGAAAGCACTCAACATATTTTTAAATGATGAATAAATTTGCACTGTAATTTGCACATAGAAAACTACAAAAAGAAGACACATTGTTAGCATAATTACCACTTTGCTGAACAGCAAGTACAAAGAGAACAAGGTTCTATTGGGGGTGAAATCATACAATTTAGAAGTATGAGACTTATTAGATAACCAAATATGTTGTCTTCCTAGTGCTAACTTAGTCTGCATGGCATATTCCCCAATGCAATGTTCAGTTTAGTTTAAACAGACTCATCTTAATCCGTGGCTGTTCCTTTGATGCAACTGATCTTTGATTTCTTTTCCTTTTGGAAAAACTCATTTGTTTTCCAACCCATATCTTCTCAGATCACTTTTATTTTACTCTGTGCTTTTTTCAGTATATCACAGTAATGTAAACCAAATGCTACATGAAAACTCTTGTCTTACTATTTCCTTCTTTCAAGGTTAAGACCAATTTAGAAATATACATTTCATCCTAATTATGAAATTCTTATTTTCTTCTATACTTGCAGTGGAAGTGGAAATTACTAAAAGCGAAGCAACATAATTCTATAGAAAACACCCAGAGACTATAGCATTACAATCAGAGGGCACATTACAAAGGAAATCTATGTTACTGGGCTGTTCAGTGGTTTGGGTTTGGTCCACAGATTTTTCAAAGCCAAAAGCAAAAGACATAAAGTAAAACTAGATGGACACTGTAAATTCTCCAATGTTGCTGTTTGCTTTTGTTTTACATTGTAGTATGTCTGGAAGCCAAAAAACATGGAACTGAGATTAGAGGATACTTTGGATCTACAGGAAATGCAACTTTAACAATCTGTTGTTTAATTAACTCATAAATAACAGAGTAACCTTTATACAACAGCACCAGTAACAACAAAAAAAGTGGATACTGAGAAACAATACAATAGAGCTATGAGCTCTGTTAACAGTTCAGGAGCAAATGTATATTAGAGATTAGAGAATTTCCAGTAAACAGATTTAGATCAGAAGCATTCACACTTGGACCAAAATAGGCAATGAACTCTATTTACCACATCAGCAGTTTTTCTCTTCTTAGGTAGGATGTATACATGTGTCTTTGCAGTTCACTTAAATACGACAGATACTTGAAAGCTATGTAAGCTGGTTGTGAGAAATAAGAAAGTTGCATGCTCCCACTGCTAGCATGCATCTGGGGTTTCTGCTCTACAGGAATGCCTGTTATGCCATGCCATTTCTCTGAGGAGGAAGATCATCTGGAATCCTTTGTCCTATCACTAGACAAGCGGGTGCCTCTCCTCAAGTGGGGCAGATGTGAAGTAAATGGAATTACCTCAGTGCAAAATTATCTGAGGAGAAATCTTAGCCCCATAGATCAGACGGTCTGTGGAACAACTAAATATCACTAATGGTAACACTGAATAATGAAGCAAATAAGAGGAGCTAAATCCCATTGAAATCCTAGCAGAGGGCATAAAACGGGGTTTAGAGTTTTTACTAACAATGGATGAAAATACATGAAATAACTGGAAACTTCCAGAAGAAAACTACTCACTTTCAAGTACCATAATTTCAGCAGTGCAAACAACTGTCATTGGAATAACATGCACAGAGGCAGAATACCATGCAGAAGTTAAAGGCGTACATAGCCAGCAGATACTTCAATAGCTAAGGCCATTACAGACTCCATATTACCTCAGCTCAGGATGGGATGTCATTCAAAAGAAACCTCTATATCTCATGAATAAACTATAGTCATGTCAGTCATGTAACCGGGTGGTGTATTTAGGAGTACAAAGTCAGGCTCAACAGTAGAGATGGCAACTTCTTAAATTTCCTATCCGAACCTCTCAGCCCATGGCCAGGTCCTGCAGCCTGTTTTTGGGTATTCTCATTGAAATAAAATCTAAACTCTTACAATGTCCCGTGGAATAAGAGATCGTTCTCTGTGCTAAACACAATGAAAATGTGATCCCAGATTGTGAATCAAAGTATGATCAGAACATCTTTATTTCAGTGAATCTCTAGTAAAGTGTGTTTCAACCGAACTTCAGAAAGAAAATATCTGGTAAGCATTTTACTGAAGAGTTGAGTTCCTTTCTTAATGAAGCATCACACAATTGCTTAATCCACTCAGAACTGCTTAGGAAGAATGATCTACAGGAAAAAAAAAACTTAAAAAATACATTTGAAGTGTTGCCAGAACACACAATTGTAGTAATTGGGTTATGATAGTCTGTAGCACGGTATTATGAAGACAAATGGATGACTGTTGTTTGTAATCATCAGGGTTTTCCAGAAGATTAAACATATGAAAGCAAAGCTTCCTAAGTAATTCCCTAAGAGATTTCAACATATCACAGAGCAGGTTCAAAAGCAACAGCTGATCTAATTCCAAAAGCTCTTAAACTCACTGTACGTTCCAGTGTATTCTTCCTGGTATTTTTGTAAGCTTGTTTTCTTCAGGCCCTGAAATGCAAAGCATGGGGCAAAATGCAGGCTTTGGTGCAAAGCCTGAATGAACAGACGTGAGCAAGAGATGTGTGGAATCTGGGCAATTTAACCCTCCCAGATCACTAGCATAGAACCATGTTCTTATATCTCCATTGTATTCTGAGGCTTTTACCCATATCAGCCAAATAATCTCAGCCATTTTAGATTGATTACCCTTTCCACTTTTTTCACCTCCTTTGCACTCCTCCTCTGCTCTCCTTCGGCCAGCCCGAGCAGTAGCATGCCTGGGCTGTCCCACAGGGGGATCACTTCGTGGGCAAGCCAAGGGGACAAGGCTTCAGGTTTGAATCTGTCACTGTCTTCACCTCTCTTTAATTCACTGTGAATCCGTGGCTGTAAGCAGATTCAGTGGTATTCTTCAAACAGTTTCAAGCTATTTACTGACACCTCTAAAACAAATGAGGAAAACAGAAGCTATAATGTGCACTTACAATGAGAGGAATGTGGTAAAGAGAAGCATGGTAAAGACTGGTTAAATACCAGGCCCGGTCCTCAGCTTATATATATAACAGCATGTCCGTGCTGATTTCTGTCTGTGGCAGTTGAAACAGGCTTCTGTCTTATGTGCACCAAGTGGAAAAGTTTACTGGGGCTTTTCAGTCATTACCAATAGCTTATCTCAGATCCTTGATCAAACTTCTCAGATTTCACTGAGATTGACAAATAACAGAGTCAAATTAATGTCATAATTCTTAATTTTTCTGCAATTATTTTGTCTTAATATTTTTTATCTAATTCCTGAAATAGAGGGGATTGACATAAGTCATATATTTAATGTAAGTTCCAAAGGCTCTTCTATTATGTTATAAACCTGATTTATCCAAAATATAGTACTGTGTAACGTTAACATTACAAGCAGTTGGAGGCAAGGGTGTTGCTCGTGCTGATTTCACAGTGTAGTACTGCCATATGTAAGTCCCCACATCCTCTTTCTGACACACAAGAAAATGTTCTGAGCTAAACAGATTCCCTATATTGTTGTTATTTATTATTTGAGCATAAGGAGCTTGGAAATCAGTAACAGAGTTGTACGTGCTCTGCTTTGAGACTGGAGTTAATTTCTGAAGCACTGGAATTTTATGAGAACCAGGTACTGGTGTCAAATTCTTAAAAGAAGGAATTTTCTGCATGTTTATAACTGCTTCTTTTCTGGGCTGGTATGTCAGTGAAACAATTGATTCTAAGAATATTCTCAGATGTTCCATCAGTTATTCCCTGTTGACTAGGAAGGTGGCCTGAAAGACCTGAGAAATGTACAAACTTCAGAAGAGAAAAACTGTAGCATGGATAAAGACTTGTTGAATAGCATGAAAAGCTATGTGAGAGATAGAATACATTGTTTGTAATTTTACTACCAAGGCCACCTGCAAGTGATAATGTTTGCATGAATTTTAATTAGGGAAACAACATTTTCTTGCATTATCTCTTTTCCCTTTCCAAGCAACATAGCTGAATAGTTTTAGTTGCTATGGTTACAATGGCTTGTGGCAGACTGTGGATCAACATGATTGTGATGTATTTGCACATAAAGAACAAAGGTTGCATCTTTCCATTTTATCCAGATGATTTGAGCCCTAAGTATTTCTGTGATTTTAAATCAGTTGATGCAGTTTGAAATAACAGTCATACTAAGTGATGAAAAATGAAAACTTCATGGTAGTTCAACTTTTCAGTTTAAAATAAGTTCCTTTGCAGTGAAGCATTATTCCAGTTAGAAGTTTATTTTAAGAAAATAAATAGCACTTTTCAACAACCCGTATAGAGCAGGAGTTTTTATATATTCTTTAAAAAGAATGCCAAGCTGTTGCCTTGGCTCTTGAGCTATTAAAGGCGCAGTCTGTTTCTCATGAATGAAGAGCAAAGAGCTGGCTGAGATTCGAACTCTCTCCCAGTTTTGATGCATTCTATTTGAAAATGTAGCAATCTTATCTTCCCACTGCATTGTGCAACTATTTTTCATTATAGATTGGCATCACATCCAGTAGAGTACTTCGTGTCTTCCATTTGGAGGCAGCCAAGTCCCTTTTTTGATCCAAAACAGTTGTTAACTCTCTAAAGTATTTCTTTATATTAAAAAAATAAGAGAGATTCTTGAAACATTTTAGCAGAATCCTGCGTAAAATTTACTTGTAGGAAAAAACACATCAGTAACTGCATAGGGTACAGAGGGAGAAAGGGTGTGTCTGTGCTTGTGTACATTCTAGCTTTCAGATGTTTCCATCCAACTAATTTCAAGGGTTAAGAGCAAGATAGTAAGCTAAAGTGATTCCAGATGGGCCAATATTAATATCTTTCTTTTCCTGATGAATGAGAAGGTATGACCCAGTTAGAAAACTGCTAAAATTACAGGCGCCACAGAGGCTTCAGCTGGTGCCCTACCACATAGATATTTATCCTTACCTCTGCAATTATAATGCTGATGAGCTGCTCGAACCTGCTGAAGGAGACGTTCCAGGGCCTCAGTGTGTCCCCTGTGCCGAGGCTCTCTTCCACTGCAGTCTTTCCAGTCTATTGAACAAAGGAAATAAACAGAAATGAAACACAAAGTAGTAGGAGAAGGTTTTAAAATATTTTCTTGCCTCTGATATTTCTTGGCTGTAGCGGAGGCTTACATCTGGGCATGCAGGAAAAAATGGCAGTTGTTTTAAGTCCGCTGTTGTTACTTGTAAAATAAGCTTCCTTTGCTTTGTGCCAGCTACATAATTAATCATAATGATGATTAACAAAGAGCTCACAACGAGCTCCCAGGAAGCTCCTGTAGTGACTGACTAGACAATGGCTTTTTCTCTTCGGTACATAAATGGCTTCTTTGCTGTAGTGTCAGCTCTGCGCTCAGCCTGTTCCATATTGACCCTCTCTGTACCTCGCTATGATCACAGTCCTGCTCCTCCTGTGTTTTGCTGAGGCACTATGAGGCTAAATGACTTTCCTACAGTTATGGAGGAAACTGATCACAAAGCAGGGAATGAATACCTTCCTAGAACCAGAGGTTTCTCTGTAGCCTCAGAAACACGCTCTGAGTAAAAGCACTTCTGAAAACCTCTGAGCACCCAGGCCTGAAGGAAGGCTGGCAACTCCTGCCCCGACGTTGTCAGTCTGCTCAGCACTGCACTCATGAGGCAAGAACCTGCGATTTCTGTCCCACATCCTCCAAACCTATAAAGGGCTTCGTTTTCACTCTTATTTGCCATTAGCTGAAATCCCAGGCTTGATTTTAAAAAGCAGACAACCCTTTCACAAACAAGAGGATGAAACTGTCAGAGAGGAGCTATTTGATTCCAGATTTGACTCTTTCTCACATCGTTATAATAAAAAAATATTACACCATGGTTTCCTGAATGAAAGTAATGGTGGATCGGGTTATTAAGAGATCTGTCTCCAAGGGAGACATGCTTCCATCTTGCAGGCACAGAGGCCATATACATATTCATGGCCACCAGCAAACAGTTTGCTCACTCACTAAATATACAGTTCTACTTTCTAGTGCAAGACCAGTTAAGCATTCTTTCCAAAGGGCTCCCTATACCAGGGATAAAAATATATATTTGCTACCATTTAGTAAGCAGCTAGAGTGGTGGTAAGTCCCATAAGGGGTGGGAAGAGAAGACAATTGCTATCCTGATAGCCTGTGGGCAGTTCTAACAGCTGCAGGGTGGCTATCCTGCATGATGTATGCTTTTGCAGAGATCAAGAGCCAGCTGCATTTATAACTCATGTTGGGAGGTCAGTTCTCAGATCTCCTTTGGCAGCCAAGAGGAACCAAATGGAATTCAGCAATACCAAAATGCTTTGGGTCATCAGACCAGTAAGGTTTAGAACAACTTCATGGTTTCTTTGTCTAGGTGGTTCCCAAACTTTTAGACCTTCCAGACTGCTGACTGCCTTCAAAATGACATGTAAATCAGATCAGCTTCCTGCACTGTTTGTGAATCACATGCCAGTCAATAAGCCTAGAAATGTTACTATCCACTGTGGCTTTGCAGAATAGCTGCAGAATGCCAGCCACAGCTTTCCAGGTAGTTACTGTTTGTGAGGGGGAAACAGGACAGTGACAAGCACTTGCTCATGCTGCAAGGGTGATTCTCTGAGGATATCACTGACTTTTGATGCTCTGGGATTGGACTGGATCCAGAATAGCCCTGGAGCTTTCATTTACCTAGCATATTCTAGCTGCTACCACAAACAACTTTGCACTTAATGTATTCACATTGAATTTTTACCTTAGGGCCATATTCCTTAATATAACACTGCTGTAATTTCAGGTTGCTGCTTTCTTGCCAAGCACAAGTCTGCTAGCTTTCAAAACTAATGGTGAAGGCAGCCGCATGGATAAAGTTCTGCCCTCAGTAACTGCACCAGTATCTTGTCTCTCAAGCTAAAATTCTAATATTAATATTACTTAATTAAAAATTTTACACTTAGGCTGTGAGCATCTCACTTGCTGGAAACCTTGAGCACGTGTCACTAAGGGTACACGATGGAAATACCATGTTGTTGCTGGCTATCTATATGCAGTGAGCTGAGCCTGTCTAATGCTTCCGTGTTCACCAGCAAAGAAAACATACACATATAGCCACATCCACTGAAATCTGAAGCAAAACTTTCCTCACATCCCAAAGCTTTGGAGTTGTCACCTATTGTCAGAAGGTTAATAATGGTGAACAAGAAATAGCCGAGAAAATGCAATGCACTCAAAGCAAATGTTTGTATCACACACAGCTACAGCCGTGATACAACCAGTGTTGCCAGGAGTGCCCTGCCCTTAGGGGATATTTAGCTGAGGAACTGCCAGCTACTGCAGAAGTGTTGTTTCTCAACTTACATAAGTTCTAGACTTGTGGGGCCAAATCCTGAGTATAGTCAAGGTAATTGCATGTCACTAAATTATTCAATACAACTCCATAGCACTGAGTTATCTGCACAGCCAAGAGTAGCATTTTCTGCCATTACTGTAGCACATTTTTGTTTGCAAAGAGAATATTTCTTTAGCCTAGGCTAGACCCTGGCTTCATTCTGTGGTAAACAAGAGCAAAATTGTAGCATAATAGAGGACAGTGATACTGCAACAGCTTTGATTATCCCTCACTCTCTATTACCACCATTGCTTATTTTTCTCACATTAGCATTCAAGGTTATTAAATTGTTACATTAGCCTAATAAAAACAAGTGCTAATGCAATAAAATGAGAAGTCCCACTTTACTGCACTAATCAATACAAGCGAAGCTGTAATATACCAAGCCAGTTCAGCAATGAACACTAAGTCTGGAAAACTGACTAACAATAGAATGTGACTGCAGTAGATTAGTAACCACAAATGAAAATTTGCACTGAGTCTGAGAAAACCTGTCATAAGTCTGAAACAGAAGAAAGGCTTCTGGACTTGTCTGGAACATTTTAGTGCTTATGGGCTAGATCCTACCAACATATGTGACATGCTACAGTATTTTACATACTGCATGCATCCCACAACTCCACCAACTTCAGAACTGAAAACTATGAGAATGGTTCAGTGAATAGAATCTATAACACTACAAGTCAGAATACAAAATTACAAATGATATGTGTAAGTATTTTGGTTCTAGCAGATCAAATTTGAGTTTTGATCCATTCATGTGCTGACAAACGAAGTTCCATATAGCAGAACTCTATTAAAAGAAATGAAGATCAAAAGATAAGAAAAATAAATACACAAATATAATATTATACATCTTTTTTTGTTGGGTAGAAGAAGTTAATGACATGGTAATTAAATAATGAACTGCAGCATACTTGTCGTCTTCTTTTCTTTGAAGAGTGAGGAATTCTGAGAAAGCAACATGAATAAACAATCTGGGAGCACAAACAAGCTCGACCTACTTGAAGGAGAAGCATGTGAAGGAGTAGATCTTCGTGGAGGTCCCCATCCTCTCATATTGTATGCTGAAACATGAATGTAATACCTCTGGCCCTGCAAAAGGCAACAACTGGAATCAGAACTTGCACTTCACTCAATGCCATGGCTGTAATAACTGGAAAGTAGCCCCTTCAAAACTGCTTTCTTTGAAAATCTCTTAAGGAGCTTTCAGGGATGTCAATGGATGCACCATGAACTACTGAAAACCTGCACACAGATTACTGGGCAGGTGATTTGCAGAGGGTCAACAGAACACATCAATTATGATTGACAAATTGTGATCTCTCCTACCAAAGCAATGCTTTGGGAACTCTTAGAATCAGACTTCAAGAATTATTCAAGAAAGAAGTCCCATTTCTCCTGTAGTATTAGTTTTTCTATGAGCACAATAACTGAAGAAGCTCTGCTTGGATGCCACTGAAATCGGTCAGACCTTTATCACGTATTTTGAAGCGTAAATCTAGGCCAATGGAAAGTGCTTCTGAAAGTTTAGCTTTTTGTTTACAGATGTCTTATACTTTGGAGATTACAGACAAATGCACCTTAATCACTGCTCTTAATGTGTGCCAAAGAAATGGACTGTGCAAGCTTGCTTGATTTTAACTTAAGACCAGTTACTTTGTTTTGTTGTTGGAAAATGAAGAACAGAGGAAATGCATACCGTGGCTCTTTGTAAGTCCAAATTTGTTTGCACAAACGGTGCTGAACAGCCAGTAGGAAGAAGGTGTTCAGACACGTGGTCAAACTATTCTGCTTAAGAATACATGTGAATATTTATCCATTTTCTCAATTGCTGACCCAGTTCTTAGCAATGTAAAACATGTATATGAAAATAAAACAAAAATGAAAATGACTGCCACTAACTATGTGTTCCTGAAATAAGTAGAAGAGAAAGAGCAGTTATTTTAGTTATCTGTCATCAGAGTCAGGACTAGAACTTTCACGAGCCTTTGATCTGCACTAAGATTACCCTGTGATCCAGAAAACAGCGGCTTTCATTCCAGTCTTTTTGGCTCCATCCTAAGCATGCCAACTTATAAAACAGTTCATGCTGTCTGTCTGTTCCTTTGTGATTTTCAGATCATGGATACCAGACATATTATGCTTAATGACTGGAACTTGTTAGAAGAAAGGCACTCCGCAGTTGTTACTAACGGCCAAGGATGCAAATGATCAGTGTCTTTTTATCACTGGGGCAGCAGGGGGCATCAAGATCTAAACGAATCATTTGGCACTTACTGTTCTGAGACCTGTGATGGTGCACCTCAAAGACTGAAGATTATCCATAATTATTTCACCAACCAAAGGAGAAAAATCTTCTGAACAACTCCATTCCACTAGGAAACAAACAGCAGAAGCAAACTGCATCAGATAACAGTCCAAGAAAAGGAACAAAAGTACTTCACAGGTTAACTTTTCTCCTAGCAGTTCACCATTCCACGTGGACTCTAAAAGTCATGTTTAGCAATAATGTTTAGGAAAACTTTACACAGTAATTAAATTATAACTCTGTGTATGACAGAGAAAAGCAAAGTATTGCTCAAAAGCTTTTCAAGAAAGAATGCTTCAAAGTACCCTGCAATACAAATTACATTCAATCAACATTTGCTCTCAGTTAAACAATTTCCTTTTAAAGAAAGGGAAGCAGTGGAAAAGAGTAGGTAAAGGGTTTGGACCTGCTAATTCCATTAGGCAGTTTATATGTCCAAACCAACAAAAAGCACTGTTTTGCAATTGTGTCTGCATATGTAGGCATAAGAAGAGAGTCCTTCGGGCTCCACAGGACCACAAAACTCCAATCACCTAGTCCTGGCAACCCTGTATAGAAATATCCTCCTTGGACCAGATCCAGCACTCACAAGAGTCTCTTCATTGATTTCAGTGGGCTCTGGCTCCCTTGTCCAAGCCTGGTTCTGCTGTGGTCATTGAAATTACAGAGCTCCACAAGGGCCTATTAAATTTTATCCACTTTTGAAGTGAATTAAGTGGTGCTGGGCTGGCACATCCCTCCCAACCTGTCCTACAGCCTGAATCACAAAGGCTACCTTCACCAAAGCCTTCCCATCTATTTGTACCAACCGTTCATATTCCTACTTAAGGGGTATGAACTTAGCAGTCCTGATGTGAGTATTCTTCCTTATTCCTTGTAAAAATTAATGCAAGAAATGAAAATGGATGCTGACCATGAAGAACTACCACACGGTAGTTTTTTCTTTTTAGAAAGAGGATATGTGCAAAAGGGGAACTGATGGCTGTAGATAAGAAAACAACCTTTTAAATGATACGTTAGTAAGGACAAGGACTGTGGTTAGAGTTAAGGTTCGTCCCAGAGTCGTAGCTCTGGGCTTTAGCAACTTGTATCTTCAGACTCAAACTTTCAGGAAAACCTACCAAAAACAGTGAAATTCATCTCAACATAATAATAGGGGAAAATCCCATCCATTCTCTGGATTTAAAAACTAAGCAGAAAATTCTACCAAAATATTTTCCCTTAAGATTCAAAAACTAGCTTATACATACTTTATTTGCGTATTTATCAGAGCTGGATTCAACAATTTAAAGATGATCAGAAAGTATATGTATTTTAATTTCAGCATGTGGATGTTTTTATCTTCTCGCTGTGTCATACTGGCATTTTCACATTAAAGGAACAGATATTTTTGCTCAGCATATACAACATTTAACCGCCAACAAGTTTTTCTAGATTAGCCAAGTATCAATAGCACAATAACTTCTTCCTCTCTCTTCCAAGGCACTCCTTTCCTTTGACTGCCAACTGTGAATACACAGCATGTTCGGCAACGTTTTTGTATTTGCTGAAATGAAAAGGATATTGGTTTTGTCTACCATATCTGAACTTTATAGTGTATATTTTTCTAACTCTCCTTGGGTTTTAAATATCTAATTACTGCCGACCTTAATGGGAGCTATCTCTGTACATTAGTATGAAAATGTAGAGACTGTTACTGTACCATGTTGTAGGTTTTTGTTGACGACTTAATTATAGCAGTGCTTGTAAGTGCCATTAAACTTGATGGCCTGTCAGAGTTTCCATTATAAACCATGATTTTTCAGGGTTTATAACTCTGCTATATTAAATCATTGAGGACATTGTGTACACGCTGCAGACTTAGACATTCTCTATTTTCCAGAAGGATAAATGAGAGAAACCCTTCTTGAATTGCTGAACATGTTACTAGCAGACATGCAGACACTTCAGAGGCCATTTTTCTCTTTGAAGGTTCATGTAAATCAAGACTGTGTCGCTCAAGACAGATTCTGCCAGCAAATCCTGTCTTCACTGAAATCCCAGGCATGACAGTGTGTTTCCCATCATGAGGGGCAGCGGTAAGGTTGTGCTTTAGCACAAAACAGAAGCCATGGGTGAAATAAGCAGCTTTAAATTCCCTTGGAGTCGCTCAAATTTTTAGCTCTTCTATGGACCGGAGAGAGTACCCAGACATAAACTAGTTCTTCAAGAGGCACAGTTAGGTTTGGGCATCTTTCACAAAGCACTACAGCCCTATACTTGACGTAGGTCTCCTTCTCAAACCTTCCACTTTTATTCCGTCCTTTAGAAAAATGCTTGTAATATTTAGAAAGCATAGTGCCCTATCTGAAGAGAACTAACTGCTTTAATCTAAGTGGCAGTGCCAGTGCTGTCCTGAGGTCCCAGTGAGGGCAGGGCGTCCCCCGGAGCCGCTCAGCCCTGCTGCTAGGCCTAGGCTCCCTTGTGCTTCTCAACATACAGCCAAGTAACACTAGCATTTTGCACTTCTTTCTGCAGCTTACTCCCCGGTGGAGTTGAAATTGCAAATATGACATTAAGAATATATTAGCTCATGGAGCAGGTTATGGTTATCGTCATGATCGAGAAGCCTCTTTTTAGAGGACATTTACCTAACAAGATGACATATACAACGTTACTCAGAATTAAATTTTCAAATATAAATATTTTAAAACCTTACATTAGGAAAAGAGCCCTGCCTCCAGTTTCAACAGAAGTTTCTGTAAATGAAAAAAACATATATTCTTAACAACTCTGTTGGAATAGCGTCTTCTTTTTCCCCTTGTTTCAAAGTGCTACTGAAAACACAGCAGTATTTTACCAGATTAAAACTTTTAAACCTTTGGACGCATTGAAGCATTGTTACTTTTGACAGCACATCATCCTCTGACTCACGATGCCGTGATTTAGGCCACTGTTTCTCGCATTTTCTGATTATGCAGAATAATGCAGAGCTACGCACCCCTGGTCTCACCTCGTGATGGACCTGGATCTAAAAACTATGCAGCTTTGTGCGTGAGCACCCAGCACGGAGACACTGCTAAAGCCTTGCCTACTTTCCAAGAGAGAAAGTGCTAGAAGAGGCTGTTGTGGTAATGAACAAAAAATAACAACAATCTGTGCAACTAAAGTACTTGGTACTTTAAGGAAGAACAAAAGGCTGGCTACCCTCAGCACTTTAAAAGTTCAATATAAAAATACGCAAGTGTAAAAACCTGAAGATGAAGAGGGTCCTTTATAAGAGCCCAGGAACAAGAGCTGGTCTTGTAGACTGTACCAACTGTG
>JANHGO010004741.1:0-16564 GCA_024606505.1 Aquila spilogaster
CTGCTCCCACAAGGAAGGTCCAGGCCCTGAAAGCTGTTGCTGCTCTTCACCTTCCCTTGGCGCCCTATCTACAGGGTGAAATGCAGCAAACTTCTTTACTCTGTCGAATTTTCTGTACAGTAGTTAACTAGTTGTCTTCTTTGTCTCAATAAGTAGCACAGCAGCTTAGCTGAATTTCAAAAGAGTTCATTATGTTTTATGTATAATGTTATATGTCATACAGATAAATGTTTTCAGACTGTTCATTTTACATTTTTAGATGTCCTAAATTGTTAATGTTCATACTTCTAATGAAACAACTTTATATTACCTATTTCACTGGAAATTGTTCTCAACATTAATTGCTTTTTGTTTTAGCTTATCCAGTTTTTTCATTCTGTTGGTCAGAGCATTCATTTTTTCTAAGCATTCAAGTAAAATGAACTCACTTCCTCTGGCATTAGTTAATTTTGGACATGTGGGGAGGGAATAGCAATGTGAGGAAGGAGGAACAGAGAAGAGAGAAGATGTTGATAGGGGAAGGGAAATACACTGTACAAGATTTGCACTTAACATCTGCACGAAGCATATCACAGTCATATTCCATTCTTAAGGGATTTACATGCAAAAGAAAATCTCAGTGAATTATTAGCGTTGCAAGCTAGTATGCAAAGTCTTAAACAAATGAGCTGTATTTCCTGATTATTAATATTCTTTTCATTCAAGCATGATCAGATTAAAAGTTTTTTGTTTGTTTCTTTCTCCTAGCCAAAAATATTCTGCTGTATTTCAGTGGTAGAAGAATCTATAATAAAGCAGGAGAGCCCAGCCTTGCAGGCTGAGTATGTTGGCAATTCTGACCTTGAGTCTGTATATCCATGAGTTTCTGAAAATAATAATATTGTACATAAGTCCTATGCTGCACAATATTTCTAAAATGCAGTAAGTTACCTGAACTTACTTTATGTCCTACTTTGAGCCTCATCATTTGTTGGGGGAAGGCAAGGTACACCAGCCAGTTGCTACCGGAAGGAAACCTTAGTAAACCGGAACAACCACATAAGCCAATTAATCAATGGTACAGGCTAGACACAGATGCTGTCTTTATCCTGCCTTTTTCGTTACATTTCTTAATGAGTGCTTAATGGGAGCGTACAGGTCAGAAGCATTTTGTTCTTTATTCTAGTATAATCATTTCTACTGCATCTCTAACAAAGTTGTTCATGATGAAGACACAACTAAGTACCTAGTCCAAAGTAACTCGAGCATGCGTAATCCCTAATGTATATTTACAGGTTACAAAGAAGCATCACTTGCCTCAATCATTATTTCCATAATATATTACACCTGGGGATACAGGCTGTTCAAAACATCATCTGCTATCAACTTTCTTTCTAATATACCTCATCTCCTCTTTTTCTCCTTCCTGCTGACACAACATCCAATGCATCAAATACACACAGCCTCTCAGGGCTAATAGGAGATGTACCTACACATGCTGCATAAGGAAGTACTTCGAGAATGACAGGCCCTCAGCACACTCATTCACCTTTTCTAAATGCTTCAAATATACCATTCAGCAAAAGGAAAAATTGATTTTCACCAGGTTTCAACATCACAGCCACAGAGAAATATAACTCTGCTGGGCTTTACTGATAAAGCCTTCAAGTTATATAGATTTCAAGCTCGTCATCATTTCCAGATCAAGTTATTGAAAAAGTTAAAACGGAGGTGTCAAAAAGAGCAGGATATTCCAAGAAAATATTATGTTCCAGAGAGAATTTTGCATCTGGTAGACTGATGTGTTATATTCATATTGCTAAGCCAAGCATGTGGTATATTATTAATATCTGCAAATATTAATGTATAGAAAACTGCAGTGATTGTTTTGGAAGACACTGCTTTTAGTCCAGAGTTCTGCAAAAATATTAAATCATAATATTGCTCATGCTTTAGCTCTATCCTTAGCTATTCTCTCCTTCTCACGCTTGATGTTTCTTTTTATCTGCATTATACTTTCCAAAATACACAGACAGATACAAAATTAAGTCTTTTGCACTTTGGATAATATATATATATATATATATAAAAGTATAAAACACTAAAACAAAACAATATAAACTGAAAAATGAAAACAGATGAAGGTGGACTTTCACACACAAGCAAAGTTAGGTATTATGTGCCAATTTCTAGCACAAAATCAGCCCTAACACTGTTTTCAAGAAAAAAAGAGTAGTCAGCAAAAGAAACCTACTCGGCTATTTTTCTGAGATTTCTGCAGTTCTGCACCATGAATGTGTCTCAATTTCATCTGACAGCATCAGTCATGGAAACTTTTCAACTCATACCTTTTTTAAGCGCCCTCTAGAAACAACATTTCTGAGTGGTTAGTAGCTTATGTCTATAAAACAAACTACTTACAACCCCCTAGGAATAAAGGTTTGAATTCTGCAGTCACATGTTATGCAGAAAGTTTCCCAAATGAAGGTGAGGAAATGTTCCAGTGCAGAAAAAGAGCACAGGTTAATAAATGCAACCAAACCTAAATTTGCATCTCCAGTTTCCTGATTTGCTATAGAAGGAGTGAATGAGCTATCACGCTTCCTTTCATCTTTCTTTACTTTGTAATAGCAGTCATGTGCTTACAACAACCCAATCTTCATCTGGTACTTGCTGAAATCAACAGTAACACTCATGCACACTCATAGCACAGGACCCTTGCAGCAGCACTCCCAAAGGATGAAAGCTCTTGGCTCTTGGTCTCTTCCGTTTTCAGGCCTGGAAGAGGTGTGGCAATCATTTAAAAGCACTAGCTTTTCACACAGCAACAAAGATACCACATTTTCTATCCCTGTAAAACTTTATCAACATACACTTTACATTCCATGAAGCGTTAACACTGGTCTCCTGCAATGGCCTTCTGCAGCAACTGAGTGAGTGCTTTGACTATGAGGACTGAAGGGGACTTTGCTAGCAGATGTAGATCACAGAAAGTCAGAAATATTAGCATCCTAAAAGTTATAACGTAATCTACTACTTCTTTGTAAAATGTCTGGACAGAAATCTTTAAGCAACATGGTTTCAATGACTGTCAATATCCTTTAACTGTGTCTGGACTTACAGACAATGAACACAAAGCGAACCCTTTAATAGGAATATGAAAATAGTAGCAGATAAGTGTTGGCTCTTAAATGGCTATCCAGGAAGAGAATACAAAGCTCCCTGTACTCTGTTTCCTTCTCTGCACCACAATAACACAAAGAGCACCCTTCCACACTAATTTGCTCCCAAGAGAAGGAATGTTAAATGAAGGCAGAACTTGGCCTTCTACTGTGCTCTGTTTTTTTTTTGTTGTTGTTGTTGTTTTTTTTTTCTAGAGGGAAACCTAGGCATCAAGATTGCCAAAACTGCTCAGTAGGATCTGCCGGCAAAGAGATTATACACCTTGAGGAATGGCAGCAGTTGCTGTCGGGCTGGGGCCAGCATGGGGGCACCACACTGGAATTCATGCTGGTCTGAAACACACTGCGTCAGGACACATGCCCTCACTCTTTTCTGTGGAGCAACACAGATGTCATCTGAAATAAAACCCTGACAGCAGTTCGCAGGTACTGGGCAAATTTTAAGGCTTTTCTCTTCTCTGTTTATTCTGCTTCCCATAAATTGGCAAAAGATTTGTGTGTGAGAAAAAATAGCTATACATCTCAAAGCATGGCAACATGTCAGTGCTACTCGAGCCATGAATAGCCACAGTTGGTCCTATGAATGCTTGAGAAAACTTTCCTACATTAATCGTCATGTTTACACTAATATGTAAAATAATTTTCATATTATTTTGTGGTATAATTCATGCAAAAAAAAAACCAGAAAATAGAAAATAGTATGATAGTTCTTAAGCTGAACATTATTAAACAGATAAATGGAAATTTACGAGACTTTTTTTTTTCATAAAGTGTATTTCTCTGCCCTCAGTTAAATCTCCACATGACAAAGCAGCCCATGATAAAAGGTTATTGAGTACCACTGCATTATGCCATTAGTACCCATTGCTTTGGATCAATGACAGAGAAATTCCCCACTGTGTTTATAAGCTGTAGCATTCAAAAAGAGACCCAAATAAATCAGATATTTTACACTAATAATATCCTACAGAGAAGCCATTTTAACTTCCTCTCTGACACACTTTACTTTCCGGCTCATAAATATAACACAGTGTGCACACAATGTTCTGTAAACCATGAGGCACACACGACTCTCTGAGTACCTGGAGATCTCAGGAGTACATGGTAGCAAGCAATATATTCAAGTAAAACTTGTCCACATTACTCTATTACCTATTTTTTTTTTTCCATTGCTTTTGTAGTTGAGAAACCCCTAAATTACCCGCAGATCTCAGGAGAGCAACAGAAACACTAGTTATAGTTATCTGAATACTTTTGCAAATAAATTAATGAGGAAAAGGAATAAATGGATTCTGTTCCTCCTCAATAATACTAGCAAAGTTCTAAGAAAACTGTAATTATCCAGTATGTAGTGATTTACTAAGTACACTTACTGATTTGTTTAAAATAGATAATTTTTGGTAAAACCTTCATCAACCTCAAAATTTGCCAGCTCTATCAGTTTTATATACTGTCTACTGTGGCAAAATCTGGAGAAGGGAAGCCAATAAAAAGAACTTACCAGAAAGAAAGAGATGAAACAGTTTAGAAAGATCAGGGCTGACAGTTTGTCTATCATATTGTTATTTTTTTCTACTAAGAGTCTATGTCTAGACCCGCTCTATGAACTCCCCAGTTTCTTTTGCTTGACATTTGGTACAAATATTATTGTCATGTCTGTATCCCATTTCTTCCCAAACTGGCGACTTGGGCATCAATCAGTGCTGAACGAATGCTGAGTTGCGTAACAAGTGACAACGTCGACTCCCAAGGTATCCACAACTCTTGTTTTGTGAATAAGTTTTGACATGTCAGGCACAAACCTGATTCTTACAAATGTGTTAGAGTAACAAAAAAGCCTTACAAATAACAGACAAGGGCTTTTATTCTCTTGCAGCATTTGTTTTCCTTTGCAGAAGAAATATTTCTAAGTTAATTAGATTTTTCTTTGGTCTTGCCTTTTTTTTTTTCAGTGATTCATCTTTCATAAGTTGTTTTGTTTTTGTTTTAACTGGAACATCTGCCACCAGCCTTGCAGTAAATCCTTGCCACACAGGTATTACTCTTCATTAAGGAAAACAAAACATCACAAAACTCCCAAATATGTGGATACTCTTTTCCCTGGTGGGCTACTCAGACACATTATGTTCTCCTTCTGTCTCCAGTCATCTCTGTTGGCAACTGTCAATTACAGACACAAGTTTTAGGGAATGGAAGGATAAAGCACAATTTAGAAATCCTTTCCCCTAGAAGCAGACAGGTGTAATGACTGAGACTGTTTGCTGTAATTGAATTTCATGCTGTCATCTATTCAGTCACAAAAATGTCAACTTCAAGGATGTTGCTCATGAAAAAAAAGAAAAGAATTACCTTAATACATTCTCCGTGCTACTCTATAGCTAATATCTCTACCACACTTCACTTGCCCAAAAGGAAATGTTGTATTTGCAGCAGTAAAATACAGTAAGAGGTGATTAGAAGTGTGGCTTTGAAAGCCTACAAACAAGAACAATTATGTTAATTTAGCAACAAGAGACAGTTGAATAAATTCCAGCCCCTTAACAAAGCATTTTGTTTCAGACATAGTCAACAAAAATCTGGGAAGTGCCATGCCAAAAACTAAAAATAGTTGATAAAATATTAATGGGAAAGCATATAAATATTCTATAAAGATGTCATCACAAAACAACAATTATCACTGTGGCACAGGTTTGATGAAACCAGCACTTTCAAAGATGTAATCGTTCAGTGGGGAAAAAGCATTACTAATATTCCTAAATTGTGTACAACTTGTGTTTCAGTCTTCCAAATTCATGTGAAATGCATTATAAAGCCACCGCTAAGGACGGGCACATTCCTGAGAGCAGCTTGGATGGTACGATATTCCTTGCAAAAACAGCTTGCAATTTTGTCAAGTTCTGAGCCTGTATTTTTTCCACTGAAGAGTGCTACAACTCTAGTATTTATGGAGCTGGATAAATATGCATGTGGGAATCTCTACTACAAAGATAAATAGCAGAAATAACAAGCTTGAAGTTAGTGAATGTGCATGGGAGTGAAACTCACGTCCATGAGAGGAAGATGTGGCAGAGCAGCCAGCCCATGACTCATTTGCTGAGGGCTTGCCAAAGATGCAGTCTCACTGATGAGAGGCGAGGTGACTACTGTGGAAAACTGCCACTGAGATAAATACAATATTTAACATTTCCCTCAAATTATAAAGAAATGTATTCAAACAACTGAGAAAATATCCATTTGAAACAATGTTGACTGTCCCAAATGAAATCATTTTGGGAGCATGCATGAGCTGTACAAAAAATAGTGCCATGCAAATGTGAAGAAAAACCCATTATCATAGGGGAAAAACATTTTGTAAAGTGAAGTTAGTTAATTGACTTGAATATGCAACATAAATGAACATCCTCCTATTAAACAGTAACAATTAAAGAAAATCCACAGATTTAGATGTATTAAAAATAAAATGCACAAAACTTATACATAAATATCTTCATTTCCCCTAAATTTTCTTTGTTGCAACAAACTTCTTGTGAAAAAAAAAAAAAGAAAAAAAGAAAAAAAGAAGAAAATTGATTTGAGAGGAATTTTTTGTTATTTGAGAACATGCTATGGTTCAGTGCTTCTCCAGCTTTTGCTCACTGGAAAGAAAAGCCAGCACAAAGACTTGTCAGAGGCAGAAACATATTAAATTGGAAAGACATCAATCATTTAATGAAAGAGTTTACTACATGATTTTAAAAGCTCTACAGAATCATAATCATCTTTTTACAGACTTTCTAGTGGCTTCACTTCCCTGAATGCTATAAGGCTCTAAGGGGGACCCAAGTTCTTTATTCAAAGGTTAACTTCTTGGAGAGTTAGATTAAGAAAATGTCAATTGCGTAAGTTATAAAACCATTCCACTTTTTGATTAGTTCTACTTTTTGCATTTCATTTAGGGCTTGATTCTGATCTCTCATCAATTACATTTCATTTTAGCTACATCAGTTTTAGCTAAGTCATCCTTGTTTTATACCAGTGGAAATAAGATCAGAATCAGGTCCTAAGGGTGAAGTAATTAAGAATGTAATTATCACAGCTGATAATCCAGCATTGCCACATATTTAATTGTTTTAGTTTATTCTTTGTAACAAAACAATGATATTTATTTGCCAATTTCACAAAGATAGGTTTTTTTTTTTTTACTTTGTTATTTCTGAAAATGTTCTGGGTGGGATCCAGACAATTTAACTTAAGCACTTCAGTGCACCTACCCTTTAGGCAACTACAGCTCTCTGAAACTAAATACTTAAATTCCCTAAACAGCTTTGCTCCCTGTGACAGAGAAGTAAGCAACAGAGAGGAGAGACCCAGAAAGAGATCCTGCCTTAAACTGAGACCCATAAATTTGATGTCTTCATTTTAAGACCTAAGACATTTTTTTTCAGTTGTCTACGTGGTGAATTTAGTCACCGATTTTAGTAGAAATTGATTACCTGGCACAACAAATAAACTTGACACCTAACACTTACATACTTTTTACATACTGACATGGACTCTCTCTTCCTCACACACTATATAGAATTTACTCTCATCTCTTATATTTTCCTTGCAAGTTTAAGGAAATGCATTCCTTGATCCTTAAATCTTCTTAACGTAATTAGTCCAGGGTCTACTCTAACATAACTCTCTTGCAAATTTAGTAGTATCCAGGTTTCTACATACAATAATGTAAGTCTAACTCTCTATGGGCTTAAAGGTTTTTCAGTAAGCTGCTAGCAAGACACAATACCTACATTTCATAACTGCAAATTCACAATTGTAGAGAATGAGTTTAACGCTGAAAAGATTCCTAAGTATGTAAGTTGCTCAGAAAGTGATGTCTCCTATTTATTTCCATGGAGACTACAACAGATAAGAAAGGCACAAATAGTATTTGATATAGCAAATTCCTGGCTACAAAACACTCTTTTTCAACATCACCATCATTAGCTATGCATTTCCACCAGTGATGAACAAATGCCTGCATTGCCATGCTTGTTAAACCTCTACTGCTGTACCATCAACATCTGCCTATGACCTCATGGCCCAACATAACGAAACAGGAGTCATTACTTTCAGAGCAGCTTTTGTAGAATTAAAGCATGAATCAACATTAGGGAAGGTGGGAGAGATCCCAACCAACTCTGGGTTTGATTCTCTTTCAATTTTTAATGGTTTGAGAGAGTAGTGATTGCAGTGAATCACTGGAACTTTAATCAATATCCAGGATGAAGATGAAAATAGAGAATTTGGCTCTCTTTTAGTGCAGAACTACTTGGTATATTTGTCAAATAAGCAAAGTACATAAAAATCCTTGAATAGTTTAGTATGCTTCTATTTATCCCAAATAATAGGCTTCAGAACTGATTTGCTTTTTCCTCACTCACAGTGAAGGAACTAGAAGAGAGCAGAAAAGTCCATCCTTCAGATAGCATTTAGCATGTGCTGTTCTGTTAAACAAAAGTGTGGAAAACTGTGCTTTCATATGTTATGAGTCTTTCCAGGTTTTAAAGGAAACAGTAGAAAGAAAGTATAACATAGGAGAAATGAAACTACAGCACAATATTGTGTTTTAAGGAAAATTACTATTTTCCTACACAGTGTGTGGCCCATTTTTCAATTACTGTTTTGCTATGAAAGAGGCTCCAACTCTACAGTAGAAATTACTGCTACCTAACTGCAACTATAGTACAAACGTTGTATTCACCATCAACATCAATAGACTAAAATTTAGTTATTCTAAGACAAATCACCAGTAGAGAAACTATCTATATGGATGAGCATAGTATAAAATAGGATTCGTATTTATACTAGCCAAACACATAAAACTATTTACACAAATAGTGTATTAAGTATCAGAATGGACAAAATATGAAATCTAAAGATTACACAGTATGTAGACAGTATCATAAATAGGTCTATATGGTCTGAATATTAGTCTATTGCCTTATTCATTTGAACATGCTCTAGTGTAATTATTTATTCTCATAAGTGTGTTATAATACATGCATTAGAATACATATACACCAGAATCAGGAACATCTATTGCTCGTTTCCTTAACGTATATAGTCTCAGGACTTGACAGCATAAAATGGAAATAATAAAATACTGGCTCTGCAATTTCACATGACTATATATATATTTAGATAGTGAATGTTCATTACTCAATCATGTATGTAAAAATCCTGCCTTAGAAAACAGCATTGCTTAAACCCTTAGAAAATTGCTGTCTTAGTCAATAAATGGTAAAAATATTCAGTCTGTTCATTACCTGTCCATTTTAATAACATTTGTATCTCACAGGAATCAATCAGAACTTCACACATGCACCATGTGTGCAGATTAAATGGGATAGACATCCTCTGAAAAGAGGGAAAAAAGGTTCTAAAAAGAGAACTTGCTGGTGACTTAGACCTTACGGTAATTGAATCTTTGGTGGGCCTTTACGCTAAATTTTGTTGCTCAAGGTGTGTTTTGAAATGATATCTTCAACATTTGACTGGTAGGACTGTTTTTTTTTTTTTTTTTGTGCATGTGTCTTCTGTAGCTCTGTTGCTGTTGTTTTTAATTCAGTTTTGTTAGCCTAGTATTTGTCGAATGTGACAGAAATACTCAAGCTTTCATTTCTGTTATTTGTGTCAATTTATTACCCGAGGATGGAAAATAGTGCCCTTAATTTAAATTCTTGGGTATATGCAGTAAATCTCTAAATCATGAAGAGATGCTTCTCTAAAAGGCCTCCAGTGAGACATCCAATCTGGTACTGCTCAGGCACCCAGCTACAGAGGCAAGGCTTCCTCCAAGGAACCTCAGAAACATCTGTCATTCTTCAAGAGGTAAACTAGGCATGTCATGTAAGAGGACTAGTTTACTCAGAGCGTAACATTTCTGACAACAGACAGCAAGATACACAGCAAAGTTTGGCAGAAGGAGTCTGCCACCTACCTACTCTTTTCCAGCAGTCATCACCCATTCTCTAGGATGCCTAAAAACCCCTCTTTCCCACTTAGATACAAACAGACCTTTGAATTTCTGGAATTAATTCCCATAGTATTACATTCTATGAAACTCACATAAAAGACACATAGACATACATGATAAATTATATCTGTGATGCGAGATATGCAAGCAGCTAGCCAGCTGACCTTCAGCACAACAGGCGTGTGTACGTATGTCTCAGGTAACCAAGAATGTACTGAAAATACAGGATCAGCCTGTACTTAAACCCCATGTTTTCTAGTACAACCGGACTAATCAGATGACATATTCTAGTGTTAAGTACATACTTCACTGACCCTTTTCAGCCCTGTGGCAAGCTGCTGGCAAAAGAATTTTAAAAAATAAGAGATCATCAATATTGTATTTTGAAATACTTAGAATATATTAGTATGTATATTTTACAGCAAGTTGTCTCAGAAAGAAAGAAAGGAAGAAAATCCAAGTCTGCAGCCTTTTTTTTTTTTTTTTTTTTTTTTCACAGTATGGATTAAATTAGTGTGAAATTATCCTATTTTCTCCTTTACCTTAGTTTTTATACTGGTCCATATAGCTCAGGGAATAAGGCACAAGAAAGAAGACAGAAAAGGAAAGGGAATGAAAGAAATAGGAGGGAGGAAGGAATGTTGTTTTTTGCAATCAGTGCTTCTGAGAATTCAGGTGCTGGCATTCATCTCATTGACTTTAACATGAAGAAAGCAGAGTCTGAAAAAAATCCTGCCCAGTCCTGGCTGTATAACAGCACAAAGTGCTGTGACTGGTCTTTAGTACAGCCTTAGTACTTCCAGAAGGTCAGGAATGCAAGCAGTTGGCGTGAGTTTAAAGGGAAAAAAAAAGAAAAGAAAAACAACAACAACAACAAAAAACAACAATAAAACATTTTAATGATTTCTCAATCTCACAGCAGGTTAAGCTGTTCGCATGGTTACAAGCAACAGCAATAAATATGTTAGACTGAAGAAATTCTCCTTAACCGATGGAATATCAATGTTTATCAGAGGAACTTTATCTTGTTCTTTGCAAGTTGAATCATGCAAAAACAAGATCAATAAGGAAGGATGTCTTTAAAGCTCTGCTGCTGTATAATGGAAATTACTTTGAAGAGCTGGCTATGTGTTCATGGAGAGTTAGCAAACTGTCCCTGCAGGCGCTGGTGACATTAGGCAGTATAATACACAGTATTTCACTTAAAGCATATCTGACTCATTCTATTGGCATAAACATCACATGTTTAGCATTAACCGCTTCTACAACCTGCTTTATATTTTCCTTCCCTTTCCATCAGCTGTCTTCTCCTTTATTTTGTTCTAAATATTTTTATTCATTACTTTTGCCTCTGACAGCTTGATGGTTATTACTTAAAGATTTTGTAGGTGTTCTTTAGTTCTTTACAGAGAATCATCTAGGTACCTAAAGCATTCGGCATCCTAATAGGTGACCAGTTTTAACTGTACACTTTAGATAATAAAGCCCATAGACAGAAAATACAAATGAAAATTAAAGCAGCGTTTAATACACTTACTGTTTTTTGTTGTTGCTTCCATGGGCTTTTTTGTATGTTTGCTTTTGTTTTTTTTTTTTTAAATCCAGTAGTATTATTTTTAAGCAGGACAGAATAGGCTAATCACTGGCATTTTATAACATGGCATTGCAATACTGAGGTTATAACACCTTCTTAATTAGGCTACCAGTCAGCAGAATGAAAGGCAGATCAACAGTGCTACCATTTGCTTCAAATGTATATCGCCAGCTTGTCACTGGTTATCCAGACAGCATCAAGTTTGCAGGAAAACTATTTTTGCTTAAACAGCAACCTTTGCCCTACTCATTCCAGGTCTAAGAGTACATTTCCCTTGTTTCTCTTGCTTTGTTTCTACAGCAAGAGCTTTCTTCCAGCAACCATGACTGGAAGGGAGTCACTTCACTTCAGAACCAAATTCATGAGTTTGAGCTTCAGAATTATCTACTGATTTGCAACAGCTTTTTCTGGACAGTTACAGTCTTTCCCAAATGGAGGGTGATATGCACAACTCTCTTTCCAAAATACAAAAACAGACAAACACTTTATGTCTCCACTGCAGAAGAACCAAAAAGAATATCAAAGAGAAACTTAAATACAGCAAAATTAGAGGTAGTATAAGAGAGGCTACTTAAAGCTATTTAAAAGGTGAATATGAGAGGTGACCCAAAGCTGCATATAGTTCAGAATGACCTCAGAAAATTATACTTCTAGATCTCCTTTAATGTTACTACAGAAAACTTTTACTTAACTGTATCTTTATTTGCCCAACTTTTACTTACAACACTTACACCGCTTACATCACTACTTGGTGACGACAACAAGCTGAGTGGTGCAGCTGACACACTAGAGGGAAGAGATGCTATCCAGAGGGACCTGGACAGGCTTGAGAAGTGGGCCCATGCCAACCTCATGAAGTTCAGCAAGGCCAAGAGCAAGGTCCTGAACCAGGGTCAAGGTAATCACAAGCATAAATACACGTTGGGCAGAGAATGGCTTGAGAGCAGCCCTAAGGAAAAGGATTAAGGGGTGTCAGTTGATGAATGACTCAACATGAGCTGGCAACGTGCACTTACAGCTCAGAAGGTCAACTGTATCCTGGGTTGCATCAAGAAAAGCGTAGTCAGTAGTCTGAGGGAGGTGATTCTGCCCTTCTGCTCTCATGAGACCCTATCTGGAGTACTGCATCCAGATCTGGGGCCCCCAACAGAAGCTGATATTGACCTGTTAGAGCAGATCCAGAGGAGGACCATGAAGATGTTTAGAGTGCTGGAACACTTTCACTATGAGGACAGGCTGAGAGAGCTGGGGAGCTCTCTTCAGCCTGGAGAAGAGAAGGCTCAAGGGAGACCTTTATTGTGGCCTTCCAGTACCTGAAGGAGGCCTACAGGAAAGCTGGGGAAGGACTTTTTATAAGGGTATGTAATAGCAGGATGAGGGAAAATGGTTTTGAATTGGAAGATGGTAGATTTAGACTATATGTTAGGATGAAGTTCTTTACGGTGAAGGTGACAAGACACTCGAACAAGTTGCCCAGTGAGGTTGCAGATGCCCTCACCCTGGAGGTGTTCAAGGCCAGGATGGAAGAAGCTTTGAGCAACCTGGTCTAGTGGGAGGTTTCCCTGCCTATACCAGGGGGTTGGAACTAGATGATCTTAAAGATACCTTCCAACCAAAACCATTCTATGATTCCATGATTCTACAGAAGACTGTGATCTTTTCTGTCTACAGCCCTGAACAAGAGAATGAAGAGTAATAATGTAAGTAAAACGAGGTACAGTGTTTTGATAAGGAGATGACTACAAATGAATAGAGATTGTTCAAATTAGGCTACTTTCTACTACATCCTATGGTTCTCTTTCATCTCTTTAATTTTAAATGGTAATTTCATTTTGAAATAATAAAACACAATACTGCTCTCTGTCTCTCTCAGTTTAAGCATAATACCCTAATTGTAGGCAGTAAAAAGGATCTACGCTACTTGTATCCTCCAAAGACTGCAAAGGAGGTGGTGTGCATCTCCCTTAACAAAGGCCCCAGAGCAGAATGCTGTAAAGGTGTGGGAAAACCAAATTGTGTCTTTAAAACACTAGAATCACACAGTTTCATGCTAAATCACAGACCAAAGGGAAAAAAGAAAATTACACAAATAGAATAAGCCAGGTATCTTAATGAAATGCACTTTCAAATGCAGTTTTTTTTTTTTTTTATAGAATACTTAAATAATTTTCTTCACTTTATTTTCAAATTCTCAAAAGATTTGTTTTTATATTCTCAAAAAAAAAAAACCTGTTTTTCAAGTTAGTTCTTTTGAAATTGCCAGAATTAATAATGGTTTATTTAATGTACTCTGTGAAACTATTTCTCTCTTAGACATATACTTTAATTTACAGACTTGGTGTTTCCATCTTTCTTTTTAATTTTCTAAGTTCATTTTACTATTTGCATTCTTTCTAAGCACTGAGATAAGCAAAAACTTGCCTGTGTACCTACCAGTATGTGACTTTTTAACTGAAACTCTTTCCACAAGAAGACTATGCTATCAGCTTTCATTCAACACATAACGTCTGATTTTTTGTTAGGTCAGTTTGTTTATTTTCTGGCCTGATTCATTGGAACATTAGCAATGAATAGAAGTTAATACACCTGCTTTGTTTTTACTGCTCACCAGGGCAAAAAGAAAAATCAATGTCAAAAATTACTTTTGTATTAATGAAAAAAAAAAAAGAAAGTGTTAAAATTAATGACTCCTCTAATTATCACACCTTTACTGAGGCAATGACAGCGTATTTATAAATGCTGCTGGAGTTTTATTTCATCAGAGCATTGATTTTTGGCAATTAATGAATCTTTGTGCCTTGAGAGAATACTATTCTTCCATGGTTAGACAGAGATATCTGATTACATGTATAAAAG
Organism: Aquila spilogaster; assembly: GCA_024606505.1. Lineage (NCBI taxonomy): Eukaryota > Metazoa > Chordata > Aves > Accipitriformes > Accipitridae > Aquila > Aquila spilogaster. The sequence goes on from JANHGO010004741.1 coordinate 14,612, forward strand.
TTCTTGGGAAAACACTTCAGTTTTCCATTTTTATGTTTTTGTATTTGAGGAAAAATTTGAACTGAAGTGTCTGGAATAATTATCAACCCCAAACCCATCAAAAATGAACATCTCAAAAGTAACAAACATACAAAATCCACCAACAGTGCTGAGAACAAAATAAATCCCTATATTTTGTTTCTGTGACAAAGAAAACAGTGGTATGCTCTTATGAAGGCAAGCCTGAACTTTTCAATACAGTTCTTACAGAAATTAGCTTCTGCTATAAGTGTTAATATATTTTGAACTGGTTCACATTTAATGATCTACATTTTCCTAGTCAAAATTCTACTTAAAATATACACTGTCTATTGACATTTATCACAGTGTTTCCTGAAACACCATTTTCTGAAGAATGTTAGTTAGAAAAGTAGAGGAAGCAAGAAAACTCTGTACTTGGAGAAATACAATCTTGTTAGGTGTTGAAGAGTTCCATCTAAAACTGATCTGAGCAACTGAACTACCTCAAGTATCAGCAGCTACATCAGCGCCTGCCAGGTTGCCCTGCTCTTTAGAGATGACTCCAGACCAGAAAACCTAGGTTCACCATCATGCAATTTTAGGCATGTACTAGGTGGTACACCAAAGCTAAAAGAAAAGTCTCCAAGACTCCTTAGAGTGAATACACAGAGATCTTACATCCCAGTGTCTTCCTGTTGGATTTAGGAAAGAATCTTTATCACCAGCATACAGATTTCTGGTTAGGTGTTCGGTGAAAAAGGATTAAAACTAGTCCTGAGTCCTTGTTTAGGGAGTGTATGTGACCCAGCTTACCCAGAAATATTGTCCCAGGGAACTCCTCCAGGAAGAAAAGCAGTCTTCTAATCAAAATATGTGTTACTGTGCAATTCCAAACTCAGCTGGAACAAACATGTCACAAACTGCAGCAAAATCAGTGTATATGATAAAATAAAGCAAAGCAAAACACTCAACAGAAGCTAACAAAGATACGTCAGATTGGAATTAACAGTATTTGTTCATATTTTCTATTTCCTTACTCCTTCATTCTTAATGGCATAAATAGTTCATCCCTTTTTAAAACAGGACAAGAGGAGAACTCAGGGCATCTCCCAGGGTTGTTCATAAGAATATTTCCTTGGCAATCATTTTTATTACTTAAATATTAAAACCTTTTATAATATTAGTATTTTTTTTAAAAAGCATAACAATCAAAAATGGCTTGTTCAGAAAATACAAATACATTTATGCGATTTTCACTTTAAGGTTTTAATCTGAAGTTTGGGTATATTTTCTGTCTTCAGCTAAGTGATACCTTAATTACTCTAGTCCACAGACATATGGGGTTAAACCTTTCCAAGTCCCAAAAATTTCACATAGTTACATACATCAAATCTAGTTTACGTAAGCCTGAGATACCCAAGCAACTTTTGACTGCTTTCCGTAATCTAAATTTCAAAAGCTGTGTAGTGCTTTCCCTGACATGCCTAATAGGAAATATATATATATATCTATGGCAGGGTTTTAGGAAAGAAGACAGGGAAAATGTGTGTTGAAGCAGCAGATGAAGATTTTCTTCCAAAATGTGGAAAGAATCTCTAAGAATCTGTATTGTGTTCAAGACCGAACTGTTGTAAATTGGCATAATAAAGGAGTATGTCTTAATTACGCATGAAGTTCCAGAAATTAGAATCATAAAACTGTCTTTCAGACTAAGGATATTCTCCTGTTCACCAGGCAGTACCTTGAAATGAGTGGTACTCCTTGTCCTTGGCAAAGTGTGCCATTGTTATTTAGGGTAAAAAACTTCCGGGGTTAGAGAATGCATTTTTACGTCCATATCAAATGACTTACATAGTCAGAAAGAAGTCTGATGGAAGCTTTTCAACGCTCCTCAAAAAAAAAAAAAAAAAAAAAAAAAAATAAACAAACAAACACCAGTATATAAATAAATGA
>JANHGO010004742.1:2065-24348 GCA_024606505.1 Aquila spilogaster
CTGGGATGCTCCAGGTTCTGACACGTCCCTTGGTGGCACCGTGGCACGGCCACACCGTGTGTCTGGGATGCTCCAGGTTCTGACACGTCCCTTGGTGGCACCGTGGCACGGCCACACCGTGTGTCTGGGATGCTCCAGGCTCAGCCGTGTCTCTCGGTGGCAGCGTGGCGTGTCCACACAGTGTGTCCGGGTGGCTCGGCGCTCAGCGTGTCATTTTGCCGTGTGTGTCCGGACAGAGCACCCCTGCCCTTTCGGGAGCAGCTGCCACCTCGGGGACAGCAGGGTGGCCGGTGGCACAGGGCCAGCGAGGGACCACGTGCCCGAGCAGCCGGGTGCACACCGGGCCGATGCAGCCGGGGGGGACCCGTTCCATGTGCCGGCTGCCGGAGCCAGACAGTTGTTTAATTTCCCAGGCGCGGGCGGGAGGGGGATGGAAAGTTTCCCGGGGCCGCCGGGGCAGGGGCTGGGACGGCCGCACGCTTCCTGCTCCGCACCGGCGGGCAGCGTGGCCTCGCCGCCGCGCCAGGGGTCCCTGAGCTGTGCCATGCTGCCCACCGCACACCACTCGCCGGGGACTTCACCGGCGACGTCCCCCCGCAATTCCCCCCGCAATTCCCCCGTCCTCTTCAGGAAACTCTTGATGAACCAGAGCATCCGCCTGCAGCGGCGCTTCACCGTGGCGCATCCCCTCTGGTAAGGGGGGGGGACGCCGGCGGGTCCCCGGCAAGGGGCCACGCTCGGCCCCGGGCGGGCGGGAGGAGGCACCGGGCTGCGATGCCGGGACGGGGTCAGTGTGGACCCCCCCCCCCCCCCCCAACGCTGTGTCACGTTCCCAGGGCTGTGGGGACATGGGGGATGAGCAGGGGACAGCGGGGGTCACCACGCAGCCGGGGGCTGAGCCGGGCAGGGGGGAGCCGCCGGTTGAGCGTGGCTGAGCACTGGCGCACTCATTGCAGCGATGGCCAGGCAGGGACCTGGCAGATGTGACGGGCGTCCGCCCCACAGCGGCGGGGGGGGCCGTGGCGGGGACAGAGAGGGACTTTTCCCGGCACAGCAAGCCACCAAACCGCCCACCGCAGCACAGCCGGGCACCTCACCGTGCCCCCCCCCCCCCTCCACTGGAGTTATATAGGGTTTGTTTTGGGGTGCCCCCCCTGCCCACACCCCGGTGTGCCGGTGGGTGCCGGCCCCACCTGCGTGGGCGCCGTGGGGATCAGCAGATCCCTCCTCAGCAGCAACAGCATCTATTTATAGCGGCCCCCGGCCCCCCCCGCCATCACCACCGCCATCCGGCACCGCCTGGCGGTTATTAATGCCGACAGCCTGTCACCGAAAAAAGGGGGGGGGGGATTAATTAGGCACCAGCCCTGGGGTGGGGGGCTCGTGTCCCCCCCTGCCCTCCCCGGGGGCTCGGGGTTGTCCCCTGGGGTGGCAGGGGGGGCGGTCAGAGGTGGTGGCACGAGGCCGGGAACAGACACGGGCCTCACCAGCGAGGCCGTCGGAGCCACAATGCGGCTTTGTGTCCCCGGTACCATCGGGGACGTGAAGCAGAGGCAGGAAAACAAGGGGCTGCGGGACGGTATGACGCGGTGCCTGGCTGGCAGTGCCGCTGCTGGGGACGGCCACGCCGCGGGGATCGGGGTTACCGGCGGCGTTGCCGAAGCGGGGAGATGCTGCCGGGAAATCGGTGTCCGTCCCGGAGGCATTCCTGCATCGGGTAGGTGCCGAGTTCCCAGCGGCGCGATGGGGATGGGGTGGTCCCAGTGGTACCCCCCGCTTTCCCAGTTCGCCCAGCGCACCGGGGTGGCTCGTCCCCGTTCCCCCGCAGCGGTGGCGGCTGCGGGAAGGGACAGGGGCCGGGTGGCCCTCGCCGTGTCCCCGCGCGCAGTCTTTCCCATGACCCCGAGGCCAGCGGAGCAGGAGGAGGGTGAGGCGGCCGTGGCCACCACGGGGACACCGCAGGGTCGCTGTCCCTGTCCCCTGTCCCCCCACAGACCCGCGTGGCTGCCAGGTGGCTCCGGTTGGGGTGTCCCCAGGCCGCCACCAGCGCGTCCCCAAGGGTCGGGGTTTGGTTTTTCCCGGCGGTTTCTGTCCTTCGACGTCCCCTGGCTCTGTGCCGTGGCAGGGACGCTGTCCCCCTCCGTGGGACACGGTGCCCCGAGCCAGGGTTGATGGAGGCTTTGGGATTTTCGAGGACTTGGGACAATCGGGGACCGTGGTGCTGGGGACAGGGAGGGGATGGGGCGGGCAGGGGCCAGCCCTTCCCGGGGTCTCTGGAGCCGGGGGAGTTTGGGGCAGGGGGTCCTGTCCCACCTGGGTGACATGGGACAACCTGCCTTTGCTGGCCGGTGTCCCCAGTCCCAGACTCCACTGTGCTGGCAGGGTGCTGAGGGGGTCCGCGTGCACTGAGTTGTGCCTGTTCTCAGCACCGGGGTGAAGGAACCAGTGGGGCCGGGCTGGGCAGTGGCCGGTGTCACCGCACGGGCCACCGAGCCGGGGCGTGCTGGGCTGAGCGGGATGGTGGCACTGAGCCTGGCAAACCTGGCGGCATCCCCCGGGCTGTGCCCCCGCACCCGTTGGCTGAGGTCCCCAGGCCACCCGCCCCGTGCCAGCCTCGTCCCCTCTCCCCTCGCAGCTTTGACCTGGAGAATGGCCCCCCCGGCCGGGCCACGCTGGACCCCCAGGCCAGCCCGGGCGCGGGGCTGGTCCTGCAAGGCACCTTCCCCCATGGCCAGCGCCGCGAGTCCTTCCTCTACCGCTCCGACAGCGACTACGACTTGTCCCCGAAAGCCATGTCCCGCAACTCCTCCATCGCCAGCGACCTGTGAGTGTGTCCCGTCCCGTCCCCCCCCCGACTCCCCTGGGACCCCCGGTCCCCTCCCTGAGGCTCACGCTCCCTTTGTTCCTGCAGGCACGGAGAAGACATGATCGTCACGCCGTTTGCCCAGGTAGGTGCTGTCCCCACGCCCCGGCGAGGAGGGGACCTGGCCATGCACCCAGCACCGGGGTGGGTGTCCCGGGGTGGTCCGGCCGGCCCCAGTCCCCTCTCGCCTCCCAGGTCCTGGCCAGCCTCCGCACCGTCCGGAGCAACCTGACCCACCTCCAGGACCGCACCGGCAACAAGTGAGTCGGCCGTGGGATGGCGAGGGCGAGGGTCTCGCCTGGCTGGGGGACTCCGACCCGTGGCAAGAGATGGGCGCTGCCCTGGGGGTCCCGGTGGCTCAGCCCCTCCATGTTTTTACAGGCGAGCGTCGAGCAGCAGCCTGCCCTCCGGGAGCAAGGCCAGCCTCGTCGGTGAGTGCCGGAGAAGGGGGGGGGGGAAGATGGGGGGGATGCTTTCGGGACGAGCTGTCTGTCCCTATATCCCTGGGGATGGGTCCCGCTGGGCCCTGCGGTGGGGGCAGAGCTGCGGCTTTGCCCTTTGGGATCCATGTCTGGTTTTCGGCAGCTCCTCCCGCCTGGCCGCCCTTCGCGCCGCGGCGGCGGTGGAAAGGCTCCCGTTGACGTCAAACCTTCCATTAATAAAACCCAGGCGGTTGAGCGGGGCCCCACGGGAGCCTGGCTGCCCTGGGGCTGGCCGTCACCCCACGGGGACGGCATGGCACGCCGTGTGCCGGGGCTGCTGTACGATGAGGATTGTGTGACAGGGCTGAGACCCGCTGCCCGGGGATGCTCGACCCCGGCCCCCGGCCCCTGCCAGTGCCCCGCATCCCCCTGTGCCCCCGGCCGCCCCGCTCAGGGGGTGATGTGAGCAGCCAAGCCGGTGAGCCCCCGGGCTCGGTGCGGCACAACCAACCGCCGGGGCTCGGGGCGCCGTGGCCGGGACCCTGCGTGTGCCCCCGCGCCGGGTCGCCGTGCCATCGGCAGATCCCTTGCCAAGCCGGTGGGTGCCCCTGGCAGAAGATGCCCATCAGAAGCTCTCGCGGGAGACCCTGGAGGAGCTGGACTGGTGCCTGGACCAGCTGGAGACGTTGCAGACCAGGCACTCGGTCAGCGAGATGGCCTCTAACAAGGTAAGGGTCCCTGGCACGGAGTCCCCCATCACCCTGGGGGGTACCCCTGTACCACAGACCCCCCCCGGACGGGCAGCCGGGGGGTCCTGCTTGCCCCCCACACCGCTGAGCCCTGCTTGCTGCCCGCAGTTCAGAAGGATGCTGAACCGGGAGCTGACACACCTCTCGGAGACCAGCCGCTCTGGGAACCAAGTTTCCGAGTACATCTCCAGCACTTTCCTGGGTGAGGACCCCCCCCCGGGGACACCGCCTGGTGTCACCTCTCTGCCGGCAGCAGGGTGGGCTTCGCACCTGGGCACGAATCCTGTGGCACTGGGTGCCCGCTGGGGTGGTGCCAGCAGCTGGTACTGCTTGCTTCTTGCAAAGAAATTCAATGGGGGGAGTGGAGCGGGGGGGTCTTTCCCAGGTGTCCCCATGGGATTTGCTGCCTTGGGGGGTGTCACGGCCTTTATCCTGGCTGGGAATGCTGGTGTATACTGGTGCCTACTGGTGCGCATCGGCGCACTGGGGCTGTCCCTGTGGCCCCGAGGGGTGCCCAGGGCAGGGTCTGGGTCCCATGGCAGGCGGTTGGCCCCGTGCAGGGGGGTGAGGGAAAGCGTTGGGTATCCCCCATGAAGCCCCCCCCGTTGCCATGGCGTCGCGGTGCTATCCGTGCCAGCTGACATCATCGGCATGACCGGGGAGAGGGATGCTGGGGAGGGGGAGTGGGATCAGGCTCCCACCCTGCTCACGGCCCCCCATGCCGGCCCAGACAAGCAGCATGAGGTGGAGATCCCCTCGGCACTGGCCAAGGACAAGGAGAAGGAGCGGAGGAAGCGCCCCATGTCCCAGATCAGCGGCGTCAGGAAGCTCACACACGGCTCCAGCCTTGCCGCTGCCGGCATCCCCCGTTTCGGGGTGCGGACGGACCAGGAGGGGCTGCTGGCCAAGGTGGGCCCCAGCGTGGGTGACCCGGCTGGCTGTGGGGTCCCCGGCGCTGGCCCCGCATGGACGTCTGTCCCTCTGGTCCCCAGGAGCTGGAGGACACCAACAAGTGGGGGCTCGATGTGTTTAAAGTCGCCGAGTACTCGGGCAACCGCCCGCTGACGGTCATCATGTACAGCATCTTCCAGGTGAGCATCCCAACAGGATGTCCCCGTCCCCGTGCCCGGATGGGGACGAGCCACCTCCCGCCTCCCTGCAGGAGCGCGACCTGATGAAGACCTTCCGCATCCCTGTCAACACCTTCATCACCTACATGCTGACGCTGGAGGACCACTACCACGCTGACGTGGCCTACCACAACAACATCCACGCTGCTGACGTGGCTCAGTCCACCCATGTCCTCCTCTCCACGCCTGCGCTGGAGGTGAGCCCTGGTCACCCGAGGCCACCAAGTGTGTCTGGCGGGGCCATAACACACCTGCAATGCCTTTTTTTTACCATTTCTAGGCTGTCTTCACAGACCTGGAGATCATGGCTGCCATCTTCGCCAGCGCCATCCATGATGTTGACCACCCTGGTGTCTCCAACCAGTTCCTCATCAACACCAGTGAGCCAGGGTGCAGGGATGGAGCTGGGGGGGCGCGGGGGACCCCGGCGTCCAGGAGCCACTTTGGGGTGACCGGTGCCATCTCACAGACTCGGAGCTGGCGCTGATGTACAACGATGCCTCAGTGCTGGAGAACCACCATCTGGCCGTGGGCTTCAAGCTTCTCCAGGAGGAGAACTGCGACATCTTCCAAAACCTGAGCAAGAAGCAGAGGCAGTCACTCCGCAAAATGGTCATCGACATGGTATGGGGTCGGCGGGGGGGATCTGGGCTGGGGGGGCTTTGTGGTGGGGTCAGGCTGAGCCCCGTTCCTGCCTTGCCCTGCCCAGGTGCTGGCCACGGACATGTCCAAGCACATGAATCTGCTGGCGGATTTGAAAACCATGGTGGAGACCAAGAAGGTGACCAGCCTGGGGGTCCTGCTGCTGGACAACTACTCGGACCGGATCCAGGTGGGTGTGGGGACACGGGTGGGGAAACCTTCCTGGAATTGCAGGTGTTGGTCCTGGCTCCGGCCAGGGCTGCCGGGATGTCCCGCTTGGTGCCACCACCCCTCCCAACCCCAGTTAGCCATGGCCAAGGGGGTTCCTGGCGCAGGGGTGGTGGCTCTGGGGGACAAAGGACTTTAGGTAAGCGATGCCGTGGCTGTGTCCGCAGGTCCTGCAGAACATGGTGCACTGCGCCGACCTCAGCAACCCCACGAAGCCGCTGGAGTTGTACCGGCAATGGACCGACCGCATCATGGTGGAGTTCTTCCGCCAAGGCGATCGGGAACGGGAGAAGGGGATGGAGATCAGCCCCATGTGCGACAAGCACACCGCCTCCGTGGAGAAGTCCCAGGTGGAGCAGCGGCGTGGGGCTGGGGGGGAGGCCACAGGGTCGGGCTGGGGGCTCAGGTCTGTCTTCCCCCAGGTGGGCTTCATCGACTTCATCGCCCACCCGCTGTGGGAGATGTGGGCCGACCTGGTGCACCCCGATGCCCAGGAGATCCTGGACACGCTGGAGGACAACCGGGAATGGTACCAGAGCATGATCCCGCGCAGCCCGTCCCCACCGCCTGAGGGACCTGGAGCATCCCCCGCCACCACCGACAAGTTCCAGTTCGAGCTGACGCTGGAGGAGGAGGGCGAGTCGGACACGGAGCTGGAAGGGGCCGACAGCCCCTTGGATGATGACAACAGCGGCTCCAAGACACCAGCCACAGACGACTCGGAGTTGGCCGACACCGAGCATCTGTCACCCGGCCCCGGGGACCAAGATTCACCTGTCACCCACCCCAGGGACGTGGACAACCGGCGGGCGCTGGAGGGGACGCTGCCGAAGGACGGCGGTGGCGGCGGGTGCTCGGTGCCGGGGCCCGAGGGCAGCCAGGGCCTGTGCTTGGACACAGAGGGCAACGTCACATTCCTGCCCCTGAGCACGTAGCGGCACCGGCCGGTGGGTCCCCTCGCTGCTGCGGGGACGTGGGACCGGGCGCTGCCCTGGCAAGTGCTGGGGGCAGTGGGCTGGCAGCGGAGAGCACCGGCACCGCAGGGACCGGGGTGGCCGCCAGGACGTGGAAGGACCCAAAGCGTGTCCCCATGCAGGAGCTGGGCAGGTCCTGATGGGCACAAGGACGCTGCTCGCCCTCTCCCAGCAACTGTCCCCTGCTCCCACCCAGTGTCCCTGTGTACAGCTGCTGGGAAAGGTCCCTGTCCCCGTCAGACAGGGCTTGGGGACACTGTGCTCCTGCCCCATCCCAGCCCTGGGGACATCGTGCCCCACAGGGCTCCAGGAGGAGGTCCCCCATGGGGCCAGGCATAGCCAAAAGCATTTCGGCGTCTCTCCGGTTGGCCCCTTGCAGAACAGCAGCCCCACGGCGGGACGGCGAGGTGGGTGAAGGGTGCTGGTGACAGCCCCCAGCACGAGGGACCTCAGTGCGGCCAGGCACCAGGGCACAGCACGGGCACGAGTCGGTGGTTTATTTATTTGGGGATAGGTTCACTTTTTAAAGCCTTTTGTAGCTCACTTTTTAATACAAGCCTCACCTAGGCGCACTCACACGCGTTCCTGTGGCAGAAAGATGCATTTCTGCTCTGTGATCAGCACTCGAAATGCTGTGTTTGTACTTTGCACTTTGGGCCCCGGCGGGCACTGCAACGCCAGGGGCAACCGCCGGGGTCCTTTCGGTTTCTTCCTTCACCTTCCAGAGATTAAACCTGGTTTGTTCCCCCCAAAATGTGAGCCTTGCAAGTGCCTCTTTTTACTGTGCTGCTGGCAGGGGAGCCATGGTTGTGCCGGTCAGGCCAGTGGCCCCAGGGACCGGTGTGGTTGGTGGCCCTGTCTCCTGCCGGGCAGCAGGGAGGGCCCTGCTCCGTCTTTGAACAAAAGGGAGCTCCTCCCTGGAAACGTCGATCCATCACTGGCAAACACAACCGGCTAAGGTAAATATTTAATCGCCGGCTTGGCGTGGAGCAGAGCCCGGTCCCCCCTCTCTTCCGCATTGCTCCCAACGGTGATTTGTATCTGCAAACACGTCCCCACCCGTGGCACTGCCTTGGCATGTGGGGCCCCGCCAGCTCTCACCCCGCTGCCCGCCCTGTGCTCCCCCATCAGCAGTGAGGCCGTGGGAGCTGGATGTTCCTTTCCCAGCCCAGCCGGTTTCCAGGGCTTGGCCGGGAGTGCCGGGTGCCGCACGGGCGGGCGGGTGGCTCTGTCCCATCCCTGCCTTGCAGGTGGGTGCTCGGGCATCCCCCCCCTCTCTCCCAGCGGAGAGGGGCTGCGTGCTGGCAGGTCGATAGGAACCAGGCGAGGCTCCGTGCTCCCAGAGCTCCCTGGGTGGCCTCATGCTGCACCCAGATCCAGTCCTTGGCTCTCCGCCAGGCTGGGAGCACGGCAGGAGCTGGCAGGAAAAGCCCTTTTCACCCCTTGTTTGGCTGAGGGGCTTGCAGCATCCATGCACCACGGAGGGCGGTGGATCCCGCGCCCGGAGGAGGTGAGGGGCAGTAGCTGGATCCATCCCTGCCTCCCGGTCGTGACTTGACGGACTGCCGCTGCAGTCCCTCTGCTTCTGGGTGCTCCGAGCCGTATTCCTGCTGGGGGTGCTGCCGTCGGGCAGCTCCAGTGCCCACCCTGTCCGTCCGGGTTCCAGGCAAAGCCCCAAAGAGCCAGGGGCATCCGGCTCCGTCCTCCCACAGGCTGTGGCATCCTCGGCGAGTCCCTGCGGTGGAGAGGAGCTGCACCAGGACGCAGGCCCTTGAGACCCCAATGGCCGACGTGCCGCCACAGGCAGGGCAGGGCAAGGCAGGGCCGGCCTAGGAGGCTCCAGGGGACTGCCGTGCTCCGGGCAGGGCAGAGGCAGGCCCGGGCGAGGGCAAGGCCGGCGGGCAGGGGAACGCCGCTGCCCCGGGGCCTGTGGAACTCCCCCCCGACCCCGGGTCGGGCCTCCGCCACCCTCCCGCAGGGCCGCCATATGCTGCCTCCCCTTAATCCCCGCTGATTGCCTCAGGGCGAGGGAGGACGCAGAGGCCCGGGCAGGACATGGCCGCCCACCTGCGCCCCTCGCCTCAGCTCGGGCCGGGCACTGGGGGTACTGGGAGGCACTGGGAGCACCGGGCTTCACCTCAGGGCCTGGTGCTGCTGTCAGGGGATGGAGTCAGGCTGCCTGTGGCTGCAGGCCTGAGGGGGGCCGCGGCCGCTGGAGTTCGGGCAGCGCTTCCCGTAGCGGCGGCGAGCTCCCACCAAACATGTCGGCTCCCGCCGGGCCCCGGGGCGGCCCCGCTCCTCCCCAGCCTCCTCCGGCTCCTCAGCCCGAGATGCCCGACCTCAGCCACCTCACGGAGGAAGAGCGGAAGATCATTCTGGCCGTCATGGACCGCCAGAAGAAGGAAGAGGAGAAGGAGCAATCCGTGCTCAAGTAAGGGCGGGCGCATCCCTTCCTCGTCCTCCCGGCCCACGGTGGCGGGCGCGGAGGTCTCTTCCCCGGCCTCGGGGGCGGCACGGCCGGGGCGGGAGAGCGGAGCGGGGCGGACGGGGGCGGGCAGGGGTGTCCCTCGCCGCCGGCCGTGCCCCGGCGGCCGCTCGGCGTCGGCTCCCGTCCCGTCGGGGCTCCCGCCCGGAGGAGCGCTCGGCCCCGGCGCGCTGCTATTTCGGTGTCGCCGCTCCCGGAGCGTGGGCCGCGCTATTTATAGCGGGCGGCTCCCCCGCCGGAGCCGCTCCCGGCTCCTCCGCGCCGCCACCCCCTGGCTCTTCCCAGCTCGCCCGCCTCCCGCAGCCCAGGCACCACGCAGCCCAGGGGTCGGCACGCGGAGGTCTTTACTGCGGGGCTGCCTCGGAGCCCCCGCCGCTCCCCAGCCCCGAGCAGGGTAATCACAAGCGGGTGCTCAGTGCGGTGCCCGCGTCCCCCCGAGGACGGGGGGTCCCGGCTCGGCCAGGGGACCCCGGTTCTCCATCCGTCGGTCCCGGAGCTCAGAGCGGCGGTGCTCAGAGCGTGCTGCTGCCTCTCAGTCCCACGCCCCGCACGAACTGCTCGAGGAGGCCTCCGATGGCCCCCGAGGGGCTGGGGGGCACGGCCTTCAGGCCGATGGTCCGGCTGTAGCTGGCCAGGAAGGAGGAACGCACTTCTTCCAGCCGGGACTCGCGGTCGCTCGCTGACACCAGCCTAGGAGACAGAATCGGGAGGTCAGCGCTGCGCCATACACTGCCGTGTGCGGCTCACAGTAAGGCAGTGCCAGCCCCGAAATGCCCTGGCTGTGGCACCAGCGCTGCTGCCTCCCTGCTCAGACCCTGCAGCCTCGCAGCAGCTCCCCACGCCTCTCCTCCACCACCCCCCGGCTTCTCCCCCTACTCCAGACACACAGAAATCGTAGCTGTTGCCCAGATGGTGCTGGCTGATGTCCGCACCCTGTGTCGGCTCTGCCCTTGTTTCCAGGTGGAGCCTGGGCACACGTGCCATGCTTGTCAGAAAGCAGCTTCGGGGCAGGGAGCACGGACAGGAGGCGGCTGTGCACAGCAGGGATGCAGCCTGCAGTGCCTTCCCCAGATCCCACTCCTCTCCAGCTCAGCCCCGCACCTGGCCTGCTGTGCAGCAGGGCGAGGAGGGAACGTTCCCAACGAGGAAAGTGGCAAAAAGCAGTGCGGCCATCCAGTGTCATGGCTCAAACCTGTCCTCACCACCGCTCCCAGCGAGAGGAAGGCATTCCTCAAAGGTCGCCCCAAGGGCACAGCGCAAACCTCCCCATCAGAAATTCTCTTTCATCTCCCCAGCGCCTGGGCCGCCTCGAAATTGGCACAGCTCATTTGAATGGAAGCGTTCACCACCCACAGCCAACAGCTTCGGTCCGGAAACGGCAGCGAGAGGATATGGTGGGAGGCCCATAAACAGTGAGCGCTGCTGCGGCAGCACGCCCGGCTGCTGTGCAGGGTCTGGGAATGAAGAGAAGCCAGAGGGCAAAGTAAAAAAGGCGACGTTTCTAAACACATGAAAAGATGCTCGTTGGCAACCTCATTAGGATGGGGAACTCGCAAAGCTGCTAGCATGAAAAAGAAGCTGGATGAAAGCAGGGCGTGCTTGTAGCCCGCGTTCAGTGATCTCAGATGGCAACTGCGGAGGAAAGGGAGGGTGTGCAGCAGTCAGGTCCTGCAGCTTCGAGCTCTCACACCTTTTATGGGGCAGCTTAACACGCAGACAGTTTCATGGAGTGGGACACGCAGAGGTGCAGGGCCACTGACAGCCCCGCGTCCCTCAGTGCCGCATCCTCGCTCTGCCCTGTGATGCAAAGCAGAAGCTTAATTGGAATTTAATTTCCCCAAAGTCACACTGTGCTGGGCTGCAAACACCCGGGATGCAGCCACAGCAGGATCCTGAGCAGCACTGGAGCAGAGAGGCAGCGCTGGGGCAGGCTCAGTGCAGCATCTTCGCACTCCCTTCCCAACAGCACCCTGAGCAAAGGGCTGAATGGGGCAAAGCGTTCACAGCCTCAGCTGCAAGCCCAAGGGAGAGGCAGCACCGCCGTTCCTCACCCTTTGAACCTCCCAAGCAACCAGACTGCAAACAGCAAGAGCCTCCAGGTAGCTTCCACGCTCAGCAGCTTCTCCCTGCCACGTTTCCCATTCTGACGTTACTTCCTCGCTGCTGCTCAGCAGCCACCCAGCACTGCTGGGCACTAGGGACACAAAGCAGTCACTGCATTACACATCTGCTCCTTGGTCCCTCCTGCTTCCCTCCTGCTCCCATCCCCCAGCACTCCCCAAACGCCATCGGAGCAGCGCAGTGTGTCCCTGCCACGGCGGAAAGGGGACCTGGTGGCAGGAGCATCCCACACTCCCTGTGAATCTCACCCCGCATGGGGCAGCTGCTTGGATCTGCTTAGGATAGCACGCAGCCCCCAGAGGAGCCAAGCCAGGCCGTGTCTCACAGCACACACTTGTTTTCATGTTCCTCTACCTCCAAAGTACGTACTCAGATCTCCGTTAAGGGACTGCGAGCTTTCACAGCACACCTCCAGTGCAGCCAGCCAGCGGCAGCCCCTGAGCTGCCATTTCAGCTGCTTGATTGAGAGCTTGCAGCCTGAAGGCACACGCCAAGGCTCTGCTCTAACAGCAATTAAAGCACAGCTACTGCCTTTCAAGCTTCCGCAGAGGTGACTTTCTAGGCAGGGAGGGATGCGTGCCTCCCCACCGTTTGCACAGTGCCACGCAGCACGATGGGGTGTCTGCCACTCTGCCCCAGCCTCATGCAGTGCCTGCAAATGCCACCAGACAAAGTGGGGTGACAGAATGAAAGCCCCTCTCCTTCTGCAGCAAGGACCTGAACGCAGCAGGGAGATGGTGATGAGCAAGATCCAAAGGCAAGAAATCTGGGTAAGCAGCTCCGTCCTGTGAAGCACACACACAGATGCCCAAATTCATTGTCTTCAAAGAAGAGAGAGGAAAGCCTTCTCCTACAGAAAGCAACGTGCTCCCCATGGCTGGATGGAGGAGATGCGTGTTTCCTTCAGAGCTCAGCGAGAGAACGTGCAGACAGAAAGCATCAAGGCAGCAAAGATGGGACAGCCTGTTACAGGCTGCCAGGCTTCTTCCAGAGTGCCAGGTGGTAACATTCCAGCGCCTGCAGCCAGCTGGGAGAGCCCGGGGAGATGCTGCATTGTAGACACTTACAGGCAAGTGTTAGGGAACTCATCCGGGAAGCTGCAAGGGAGAGAGGCGTCTGCACTCAGGGTTGCCTGCTCCCGAATACTGCCACACCCTGTCACCATCTGCCAGCTGCCAAAGTCTGTGGAAACGGAAGATCCGGGCAGAGAATGGTCCGCCGATCTGGGGCAGAGAGAGAGGGAGACGGGGCCATCAGTCAGGTCAGCAGCCACACGCCTCCCGCTGCGCCGCTGCCAGGGGACGGCCGCCAGCAGCGCCGGTGCCAGCAGTGTCAGCACTCCGGCAGCAGGGCAGCATGCAGCGCTGGCTCGGCCCCGGGCCAGGCCTTTCCTCTGAGTGCATGAGGAGAGCCAAGCTGGTGGGGCAACCGAGCAGCACAGGTGCCCCAGGAGCCAGGCAGATCCAAGCTAGCGAGAAGCGGATGGCCATGCAGAACACTGAGACCCTTTAGCGAGATGCAGCAGCCCCAGATCCCACACAGATGTGGAGCATCCACCTGTTGCTCGTTTCAGCTGTGAGCACATCCCAGGGCAATGGCAAAGCCTGATGGAGAGCTGCGGCTGTGACTTGCTCGCTGCTGAGGAAGATTTAGAGACCCACAGTCCACAGAGACGGTACCACCAGCGCTGAGCAGGACCGTCCCTGTGCTTCGGGGCACCCACCCCCTGCAGGTCCATCCCTGGATTAGGAGGGTGGGCTGTGCTGGGAGGCACAACTTTAGGATATGAAACAATCAGGAGAAGGCTTGCAGGATGTAACCTCCCCACCAGGAAAGCAGGGAGCAAGAAAGCTGAGAAATGAGCCTGAGGAGTCCCTCCAAAATCTCCGGGCAGTGGGCACAATCACCTGAGAGGAACCCAGAAGTCTCAGCTTCCTGGGAGCAAGCCATTACCATGCCCTGCTGCACAGCAGCACACACACTGCTGGAAGCACAGCCCGTGGCAGAGCTACTCAATTACACACTACCAAGATCTTGTGGATAATTTATCTGAGATGTGTCGGGCACAGAGCAGTGCAAGAGCTCCGGCTCTGCTGGGCCAGGTACTTGCATGCTGTCTTCACAGCTAAGAATAGCAGTGGCGCACTGCAGCTGCTCCCTGAGAGCCCAGCAGAGCAGCCAGAGCCACAGGATCTGCCACAGCATGGAGGGCCTCGGTGAGAACGGCACGGGAGGGGGGAACGCAGGGTGAAACCCATCTGTGATCCAGATCTAAGCCTGGCATTTAATGAGACTGATCGATATACCCGAGCTTGAGAAATACAGTCCCGAGCTGCACACGAGCTTCCCCTCGCAGTGCTGGTGATGCTGCAGCTGCAGGCTGGGTAACGGCACTGTTTTCAGGTCCAGGCTCCGGAAGGGCAGCACAGGAAGAAATGGGAAGAGCGGAGCTCTGACTGCCTCGTGCAGCACTTGTCCTCAGGCTGTGAGGTGAACTGAGCGAGTTCAGAGAGCAGCTGCGAGTGCCCAGCACTGGGAGAACACTTTCTTCCAAAAAGATGTTTTTCCTAGAGCACGTAACACTGCAGTAGGAACAAGGGCATCTCCTACCTTGGAACTGGAGCTGCGGCACATACTGGTGGAGATGAGACAGGGATAACCTTCCCTGGGATACAAGGAATTCATAAAGCAAACGGAGCAGCTTTTTACTGACATCTATCCCTCTCTCTGCCTCTGGGAGATAAAGCAGAGGGGAGCAGGCAGAGCACAGTGCAGTGCTGGAAGCACCGTGCAGGAAGCCAGGGAGAAGCACACAAGGACTGGAGGAACACTGCTTCAGTGTGGAAAGAAGAGACTATCACCTCTCTGAGAGCAGAACAGACAGGAAAAATAGGAGCAGCTTAGGTACACATGGAGTGACAAGAATTTGAGCTAAAGCAGTGAAGAGATCTATAAGCAACAGACCGAGGTAGAGGAAAGGAGACAAGGACAGTGTTGTCGTCTGAAATGTACAAAGTTGCCCAGAGGACAGGCTTGGGGCCAGGCAGAAAGAAGGGTTTTGAAGATGAGGAGCCTGAACAGCAGAGCAGGTGGAGATAAGCTTGGAATGGGATCTTCACGTACAGATGAGGAGAGCCTGCAGTTCTTGCACAGGGAGAGCGTGGTACCAGGAGATGCCTCTGCCCACGTTGCAAGCAAAAGAGCAATACACGATCCAGGGCACCAGGGACAGCAGAAATGTCACTGCCCAGTACCATTCACACGGGTCAGGTGCGTCTCTGACAAAGAGAATGAACGATTGTTTCCTGCTTTGGGTCTGTGGCCTCAGCTTCCAGCTGCTGGGTCATGTTCCATGGCCACTGGCTAGAAGCAGACCGATCTTACACCACCTCCTGCAGGTGGACCAAGTCACCTCTTCAGTCTCTCCTTTGACAGGCTGATGAAAGCACCGTGTACCTCCCACAGGACTGACTTGTGGCTCTGCAGCCCTCAAACCCTTCCTAGCGTCCCTGGCCCTGTCAAGCAGCTGTGCAAAGTGGCAGTGCTGAAACACTGCCCAAACACATCTGCTCCTTCTCAGCGCTGGCCATGCAGCAGAGAGGGGCAGGTGTGGATGTACGACACCTTCCTGTGGAGCAGTATGCTCCCATCTCTCATCTCCAGCCCACGTGCAGTGGGAACAGGGAACTCTATCCCAAAGCACAGAGTTCAGAAACAGTCCATCAGTACCAAACTGCTGCTTCACCATTCTGCTCCAGGTAGCCAGAATTTGGAAAGTTACATCTAACAGCACAGGAGTCCAGGAGTTCAAGGCAGCTGATTTTGTTTCTCTCCTTCAGGCAGCAGAATAAACACTTGATTAAGTGAATAAACTGATCAACTCTGCATTGAGTCCAGGTCACTCCTCCTGGCTTAAATATCTGAGTACAGCCAAAAGAACTGTGGCACCATGATACACTTTTCTTCTATCTCCAACATCTTCCCAAGGGAGGCTCCTGAGGCAGCATCACAACCAACGAGCACCTTAAACAGCCTTGAGACAGCAGGGGCGAAGGCTGGGAGAGAAAGGATGGGAAGGCAAAGTGGGAAACCTTGTGCTTGCTGCAAGAGTGGGGGAGCTTCTTAAAAGTAGAGCTTGAGACCAAAGACCAGATCTCTAGGCAGACTGGTGTAATCTAGCTAATGCCAGAGGTGAACATCTTCCTGGTGTTCCCACCCCTGAAGGCTCCTAGCAAAGGTTTGCTGAAGAGACCCAAAAAGGGCTTTGCTGGTGCCTCAGTGCAAGCTGCTGATGCTGGGATAAAAGGCCCAAGCCCCAAACCTGTAAGAACAACAGGTTTGCAACATGCGACAGCCCTGCCAGAGGCTGGCTAGCTGCAAGGGCAGCACAGAGGGGCTTGGGAAGCAGCCGGACAGCTACAGCAAAGCTGACACGGTTAGGAAAGAGGAGATACAGCAAGGCTTCAAGTTGCTGTATCTGCCACAGACATCCAATGGCAGACAGAAAGAGAATGAAAGTGAGCTTCACACACCCACCTCCTCAGGTCCACGAGTGGGAAGAAACTCCCTCAAAAGTGCAAAATTAACAAAATTAGATTAGCAAAACAGAGATGAGCTGCAAGCTGTTCTTTCACACAAGGAAGGACCTTTAGCAGTCCATAAACTGGCAATTCCTAGCCTGGAACGGTTCTTTTTAATTAGGTCAGCGCTTCCCATGCAACATGCTGCACAAAACAGAGTATTTCAGAGCACATGGACACCCGCTTACCAGAGAAGAGCCAATACCGGAGGCAGAGCAGCAATCAGGGATCCTTCCATTCCTTAATACGTAAGTGAGATGAGTGCCAAGTGCCCAACAGCTAGGCTCTCATCCTGCCCTGTTCTGCCCCCGCTCACCTGCCATGTTTCCACATACCTAGAGCTGTTTAGGAAGCAGCTCATTTGCCAGCATATGCTCTGTGCCTCAAATTCAAGTGTGAAGTAGGTACTGTACACGCAGGCAGACTGTGGCAACCTGGAGTAAAGGGCAGTCCTTCCCACCTGTGCGTGGGAACAGTTGGCGAGGAGCACTTGGCAGGGAGCCATGCTGACGGCCCTGGCTGGATCCCAGTCCGCTATCCGCAGGCTGTTAGTGCCGTAGCAGCCCAAGCAGCCAGTGCTCTGCGAGCACAACCATGTTGGAGCGCAGTCACGTGCCAGCCAGGGTCCTGGCAAGCTGCTTTGGTGGCATCATCGTGCAGTAGTTCCAGAAAATGTTCTTGTAAACAGCTCCTGTCCTGTTGCGGTTGCTGTCCCGAATCTTACTGCTGTCGTATCGCAGATATGGCTCCCAGGGCAGGTGGATGTCAGGAGCAAAACACAGTGCACGTGCAGTCTCATCGCTACCATCCAAAGACCCAAAGCCAAGGGACAGCAGCTTCCCTGCCCCTCCCCGTGTTCACTGCACCCCCCCCAGACCAAAGCACCTCCCGCCCTTCAGCAAGGGAGATCTCTCTGACTGCTGACCAAAGCAGCTCCTCCGTGGCTTAACTCCGGCAGACCTCGACTCTTCAGACTACAGTACTACAGCTTTTGTTTAATTGACTTAGCAAAAGCACATTCAACCAAAGATTATCCATCTGCTAATCCACGTTAGCAGTATGTGCACACACACTAAATCCCTGACACAGATACAGGCTTTTTCTGCAGTGTCATGGGATGCTTAGATTATTAGTGGCTTGCAAATGATGTCCTGCATCTAACACTACCCATTCACATGCAGGGAGTTCGAGTCAGTGCACACTATCTGCTGTACTCAGAGCTCTCAATTTGTAGAACAAGATGCACCCTGTCCTACTCTGCAAATCATCTGTGCTGCATCTTCACGCACGTTTGCCCTCATCAGATTGATCTTACCATTGGGATAAGCTAGAAAGGCTGCCTAGTGAGAGTCTGCCTTTCAAATCTGCCTTTGTACTGCTCTGCCTAATGAGAATCACCCAGGGACATATGGGTACCCAGGACATCTGGACGAGAGCAGGACTCAGAGGACGGGCTGACAAGGAGGGCTGATAAGGAGGCTGCTGTCACATCCCACCAGAAGAGGGGCTTGGCTCCTACTGGCTCACCTGGCACTTGCAGCTCTTCCCTTTTGGACACCCCAGCTCCTTGCCCAGCAGCTTGCTCACGTGCTGCTCATCTCTCGGCCAGCTTGCTTTCCCTTCCCATTCCCTGCTGAGCTCCTTGCCTGCCAGCACATAGGCTGGGCTGTTTATGTGAACTGCCTGGAGGGTGCCTGCTGGCATTTTACAAGCAACCACTTTTCCTCTACTGCTGCTGCAGTGGTTAAGTGTTTTGTTGCTATGGCCACACAACCAGAGGATTAGGAAGTCAAGTACACTAGTTTCTTCATCTTAAGAGGCTAGGGTGCTAACCTGCAGCAGTATTGTAGAGATAAAGGTATTTCTGGCATCATGATTAGCCCTTGTGCTACAGCTTTTCCATCCTAGTCCCGCCATTGTTTAGGGAGTGAGAGAATTTAACTCTTCCTTCCATCACAGACATATTCCTTCTCCCCACAAAATGAGACTCTGCTTTTCCTTCAAGATGGAAAATGGTGGCTGAAGATACTGTGACAACCATTACCTGCATGAAGGTCACTGGGCAAATTCAGACTGACACAGCCAAGCTGAGTGAGATCTCTCTTTGGAGATAAATCGTACCATGCTCAGGCCACACAGATGTAAGCCATGTCAGCATCCAACAAGAAATGCACTGCTCAAGTCCTCAGTTAGCAAAGCTGCTATCAGTGTTATGTATCCTGAGGAGGCAGGCAGGACAGAGACCAGAGTCTGGCTGATCTGGCAAGGGACTACGAGGCAAAGGAGCACAACTGTGCCAGAAGACTTGGTTTCAAAAAGAAGCTCAGTTCAGCCGTTGCCTTGACAATTCCACCCACTCTCAGCAGGGTCTCCAGGCTCATTTCCTCTAGCCTGCACAGAGAGGAGCAGAGGAAACCCAGGTGACACCAGAGAGGAAAGCACACAAGTGTACACCATTTCCACCCAGCACGAGCCTAGCAGGTTAACCACCTATGCATCAGCTGACTTCACCACTTTGGCCTCACAATGGATACTTCTGCTCTCCTGGTTTCAGGTCGTGCAAGGAGGTTCCCTCTTATCTTCTGTTTCGCCCCATGCACATTTTTCCCCCACTCAGCCCTTCATGCTGCCTTGCTCATATAAGTCAACAGGGACCAGGGATGGACTCATACACCTTTGCTGTTTTGAAAGGTTATAAAAGCTTTGTGTCACAACAGAAACGAGCACAAAGGTCAGAAAGGAACGCTTAGAGTGGAATCCAGAAAACATTTACCACTTACAATGAGAATACTGCAACTTCTCCTCAGAATTATTTGCTGGGAGAGAGAAAAGTCGTCCCCAGGGACTGTGGCCTGGGAAGTAACAAGCTTCTCCACCATGCTTGCCCGTTGTTTCGAGCCCTGGGGATGCCAGTTCTAAACATCTGACAGCAACGGGCACTGAACATCCAAAAGCTTATAAACTCCTCAACCAGACACAGCCAGAGGAAAGCTAATTACTGGCTTTACCAGCTCTGAGCCCCAGGAACACAAACCCCAGGGACTGTGATCAGCCCCTTCTTGTGGTGCTGTTCTGCCTACTCTGTTTCCCTCCTTTGCTCCCACAGCAAAAGGCCAGCTGAAGCATTATAAACAGCTTCCACAGCACTGCTGCTAGCTCACTACCAGGCAGTTTATGCAGCCCAACACTGAGCAGCCGGCTAAGTCTTGGGAATGGCATGAGACTGCATACAGCAACAGTGTCATTGCTGTTATGAACAAAAGCAGATCTCAAGACAAGCTGCTTTCTCTCCAGTATTTTGCTTTCTTCTTGGAAGACTTGTTTCATCTGACAGCGAATGCAGAGGTGGGCTCCAGCAACAACTGAAAAACATCCTATTGATCTCTTTCCCTGGGGAGAACAGTTAGTGTCATGTATGATAACCGTCAGTGATTTTGCTCTGGAATCGAGAACCTTGGTAAACAGTCATGTACACTTTCAATGCTCTACTTGTTTGTCACTATTTTCCACGTGATGAGAATGCACTAAAACGTGGCTGCTGGCTATTATGAAGGGAACCACTAGAAAAAGACTCATCAGAAAACCTGCAGAGACAACACAAGCGTTTGATGCTGTTAACAGCAACCTCTTATCTAAGAGCCTCTTTATCCCCTGTCAGCCTAAATGCGTGGTGTTTGCTCCACAGGCTCTGTTCTTTCTTCCCCAGCTTAGCTCACCGCTCTACTTTGCCCTACCGCAGCATCAGACTCCAGAAGGGTGCCAGATATCCTTTGTTATGGCATGAGATTAGGCCCAGAAACACAGAGACATAGGGTTGGAAGGGACCTCTGGAGACCATCTAGCCCAACCCCAACCCAGGTCCAGTCCCCATCTCCCAGCTGTGCCACAGGAACACACAGCCTTCCAGGAGAAACCCTCAGGGCTGCCCCACCACTCAGAGCTTGCTTCTCTGCCCACCATCAGCACCCAGAGTTTTTCACCCTGCAGTATCAGAAACATCACTGAATAGAAAGGGGGCCTGGATAGGTGCAGCATAAGGTCTGCTTGGCCTCAAACGTTTCCTCCCCCCACAACGCAACCACTGCAAATCCCCGTAGATGCATTTGACAGAAAGAGTGCTATGAGACCCAAGCATGCAGGATGCAGAGAAGCCAGACCTTGTGGAATTGAGGCAGGTATAAGGGCAGGCAGAACAAACACCCAGCTGTTATTGGCACAGTTCCTCATTCCTCGAGATGGGCTGAGGCAGGAGTTGGTGTTAAGTAGCAAGCATTTCCCACAAGGTCGAGCTCACCAAGAACAGGCCTCCTGAAGCCTGTTCATATATACAAACCCACCTTCTCCACGGTTCTCAAAACTATACGAAGGCAGTCAAGCACTCCCTTTACCCAACTTTTGTTTTGCTGAGAAGTACTCTGCTTCATCCCATCTCACCTGGATCTGGGCACCTCCAGTGGACTGCTTCCGATCCTCAGGAAGTTATCAGAATGGGTTGATGAGGAGGAGCTGGAGGACTTGACTTCGACCATCCCTGCAGAAGGCAGCCTGTCTTCAGACTGCTGTGTCCTGCTCCAAAGCACAGCCTGAGGTGATGATGCACAGCTCTTCCTCCTGCAGGACAGAAGACCTGGTTGAGAAAGCTGGCTTTCTCACGCTTTTCAACTGGGAAGCCTTTCCACAACAGGCCAGACTTAGTCCCAGCAGCTACAAACTCATGTTTCCCCTGAACCTGCCCTCCTCTCAAGGAACCGTGAGTCACAGGTTGTGCAGTGATGGGGGTGCATCGGGCTCAACCCGTCTTAACCTATTCTTTTATAGATCACTGTCCATGTGACCTGCAAATCAGAGACAGGAGAATACATCAGCCCACACACATACCGTGAGCACTTTGTTTAGTCTAGCTGTAAAAACACCTCAAACAAGGGGCCTCCCAGCAGGGAAAGACCATTTCATTCCCTTCTAAACTCTACAAAGTGTACCAGCAGAGGAGCCCAGCCCAGGTGGGCGTTGTTGTGTACTGATGAGGGTTGCAGGGACACAACACCAGTGTTATTTTCCACTCCAGGCGCAGGTACATTTCAGTCTTCACCCCATCCGTGAGAACAGCCCACAACTCTGGTTTCTCTTCCAGCCAGCACATTCAGACTTGTGCGCAATTTACTGTCCACTGCTGCATCAGACCTTAGCTCACATTACTGTCCAGCTACATGCTAAACAAACACACGTTTGGAACTAATTCACATCACTGCTGCTCCACATACAGGAGGTTCTCTTTTTTACATTAGTTTTTTCCTGGAAAAGTCCCAAGAACGTTTCCCCTTTCAACAGCACAGTGAAATGGGCAAAGATATTGCTATGTACACAAGTAAATAGGAAAAAACTAAGGCAAGTTAACACAAAGAGAAGATATAGTTCTTCCTGAAAAGGGCCCCTGAGCTTTCACTGAGATCAAGAACTGTCAGCAAGTGCAGCTAAAGACAGGCTCATCATACAGTGGGAAGCATGATATCCTCCCTTCACTTCTTGAAGTGTGTCCACCCTCAAATATCACACCACAGACTCTCTCAAGCATTATTCATCTCACGTTATCATAGCTGCCAACATCTCCAAGCGCAGCCTGCAGTCAGGTTTGTAAAGCTAAAAAACAAATGCCTCTCTGTGCAAGCAGGCCTTGGGCCCTCTTTTTTGAGGACATCACAAAGACGCACATCCCTCTTAGCTATGCACAGCCCAACTCCTTCTCAATGACAATGTTTGTATAAGCTCTGCTTGCTCTCCAGATTACCCAGCCACAGCAGGTTGCAGCAAGACATTCATGCCCAGCTCCCTCACAAACACATCACAAAATCAAGCCCTGATACATACAAGTAAGAGGAAGTGTGTCCTGAGCACGAAGAAGAGATACATTTCCAAGAAGAGATATGGCCTGAACATTCCACAGCATAGTTCAGAGCAATGTAAATTACTCTGTAGCCAGGCAAGCGGAAAATTCTCTACTTGCTGCAGAACTTTTGCTGTGGATAGCGAGGCTCTTTGTGTTGAAGAGGACTCTGTAATTAACACTGGGCAAATGTAGTTTGGGGTGGGGG
>JANHGO010004743.1:0-24348 GCA_024606505.1 Aquila spilogaster
TGGGGATGGGGATGGGGATGGGGATGGGGATGGGGATGGGGATGGTCCGGACGGGGCTGGGGGCGGTTCGCAGGGCTCGGGGCAGCTCTTGTAGCTTGCAGCCGAGGGGAGATCTGCTCCGCCGGTCCTCCCCGAGGCGGCCGCTCTGATCGAGCCCATCGCTGTGGGAAAACCGAACCCGAAAATCCGACGTGTGCGGAACCGGAGGGAGAGTGGCTGCGGGGCGGCACCTCTCTGCGCTCTGAGCCGCGGCCGGAGCGCTTCCCACGCTTCTCGTTGTTGCAGAGGCGTCTGCTGCGACCGAGTTCGACTTAAGGACAACTGAGCAGAAGTTCCGGGGAGCGAGAGCTGAGCGTGCACCTCCTGACCATCCCGAGGACCTGCGGGGACAGGTCAGTGACTCTTTAGAATCAAAGGAAGCCAACACGTGGCTGGAGGAGGTGTTCAGTGCAGCTCCCGGAGGGCTCTGCGTGGATTTGCTGCCGCGCTGAGTTGGGTTCTTGTCGGGTACGGGGGGAGCGCGTGGGGGCTGTGTTATTTGTAGTGTCCGTGTGTCACAGTGTGACTGCTCCGTAGAGTTCCCACCTTGGGCACGGCTGCAAGCTTTGATGGTATGGATGTGTTCGTTGTTTGTAGCACTTATCTGCCGTCCCACGGGTGACAGCTTCAGGGGGAAGAGAAGAGCAGTAGGATCAGGTAGTGCTTTCGCTCTGGTGGCGGGCAGGCTTGGCAAGGTGCCTGGCTTCCGTGCTTGTGTTTAGAATAACAACAAGGCTGAATTGGAGGGGGAACATCTCAGCAACGATTTTCCTGGTCCTCATTTGGACCTGTCTGTGGGCAGCACAGAGACAGCAGCCAAGCTTAAGGCAGATCCGGGTCTGGAACTGCTTTAGTCCTCCACACGGGCTCAGGAGAGAAGAGTTTGTGTGTGTAACGTGAGAATAATCAGGGATTTATAGAAATAGAACATGAACACGAACTTCAAAAGTACCCAAATGAGTTGGGCACCGAAGTCATGCGGGCGCTCCTGAAAAACGTGTACCAGCCTTCAAACGGTTTCTGTTATTCACCCTACCTGCAATTTGCTTCTCATTTTCGGTGAGCTGGACCTGCCTGACCCGCAGTGTGCGGTGCTGTCCCTCCGTGGGAGCGGTGCGGGAGCTGAGAGCGGTGATCCCGCAGTGCCTTCAGCTCTGGAACCTATTACTGCACAATGGTGTGGGAGCCAAGAGGGCTTATGGGATTTGGGAAAAAAAAGGGATTAGAAACTTGATATGGATAGCAAGAATCGCTGGAATTAATAGGAAATTAAATGAGGGCTTTACAAGGGATATAAATCCCTGTATTTCAGGGCATAAGCCAATCTTAGGATTTAGAGGGAAACTTCTCCTTGTAGGGAGTTTCTCCCTGCGCTGTCTGCTGGTGGGTATCTTCCCCTGCAGCTCGCTATGGATGTAGCTGGTGTGGGATCTTCTGTGGGAGCATCTCCTCTTCTGGAAGAGCTTCTGCTTGAGCAGCACTGAGCCCGGACCTTGCAGCCGTGCGTCGCAGCAGTCTGGAGATAGCTGCACACAAAGCAGTGATCCCATGGGCTCCTCTCTGAGGTTATCATTGCTGTAATAGAACCAGGCCGTAGCAGGTGCTGAGCACATTCCAGACAGCATCTTTTTTGGAAGCTCGTGGTCTGTTATTTCCAGCAGTGAGAGATGTCGTGTCCGCAGCGTGAGAAGCCCAAATCCCCGGGCTGGGTGCTGAGTTGGAACATGAAACCTTTCCATCTGCTTGCTCTGTGCCACAGTCCCTAGGAAAGATGGGTCCCTAAGATGGGTCCCTAAAAAAGATGGGTGTGTGGCACATGCTCCTGTTCAGCGTTCCCCAGAGCGGTTTGTGCTGCGGGGACACTCCATGGCTGCATGTGTTCCTGTGTGGTGGCTGTGCTCTCTGCAATAAATAATGAAGCTTAAAAATAATAATAACCCAATGGCCCAATCCTGTCAAGAAGCCACAAGTAGGAGCTTTGCACGTGTGTGTACTGAAGAAGTTGGTTCTGAAGGCATCGCCATCTATGGAAAAGCAAAGTGGCAGCGCAGAGGTGGCTCTTACAGGTGTGGGTCTCCCTGAGTGTGTTTTTGTCAATGCTCTTTGGAGGTGGCAGCCGCTCCGCACTGTGCCTGCCCCGCTCTGAGCACCTGAACCCGGAGCTGTTTGTGTTGGGTCCATGAGGAGCTCTGAGGGTTTGCAAATTGCTTCCAGGAACTGTACGAAAGCAAATGAAAACAAACTCGGATGCTCTGTAGAAGCAGCCATTAGACACAGTGCTGCTAATCTGCTACGCTGTGCCGCTCTTAGTGCGCTGTTTCCATAGCTCAAGACTGGTATAAAGCAGTGTAAGATACCCAGGAGGACCCGGGTGGGATCTGTTTCTTGTGTTGCAGTTGTTCATCGCTGCTTTAAGAATCTCCAAATCCAATTTTGTGTTATAGAACTGCAGAAAGTTGCTGATGTACCAACAAAGCTGTTGAGCTGCTTGTTCTGAAAACACAGTTATCAAGCGCCTGTTTTATGATGATATTACACGTGCTGTTCCTTGGAGGCCCTCAGATTTGTGCCCCCCTTCCTTGTTTTTGTATCCTAGGATGTCAGTTCCTCTCGCAGCCCAAAGCCACGAGTTCAGTTTTGCCAGCTTACATGAGAGGAGAAGCAGAGCCCACGAATACTATCTGGCAAAGTAAGAAATGTGATGTAAGAGCGCAGTGCAAATGGAAGGGCTGCTGTGCCTCAGTGCTGCCGGGTGCTGGAACACGGGCAGTGATGCTGGTGCTTGGCGTGCCGCTCCAAGCACGTTCTCACTCTCCAGTTGCTGTCTGCGCGCTGATAGGAGCTGCTGCTTGGCCACCTCCAGGGCCCCATCCCCTCTTACATTGGAGGGAAACCTCCCTGGAGAAGCACAGGAGAACGGCTCTTTTGATTTCAGAAAGGACCCGGCTCTGGGGGCTGGCAGGTGGGCTCCCATCGCTGCCATTTTCGAGTGCTCTGGAGGCGTGAGGACGACCTCTGGCAAAGCAAAGGGGGTTGTTTGACAAGGAAACTGAGGCGGTGGTGGGCAGTGGTTTTGGTCTGTGAGGTCTGAGGTTCTTCTCTTGGATGGAGGGAGCAGGTTGGTTCCCCCTTTGCTCTGCTGGGAGCTGAAGTTCTCTGTGGCTGTTTGTCTCCAGGAGTTAAGACATAAGGAAAAATGCAGATATAATGAGTGCAGTGACTCAAATCCGTGCGAGCTGTCAGCACTCAGAAGACATTAATGTTCTCGCGGAGCAGACTAGGGCCAATGTGTGCCCAGTTGTGGAGAGCATCCGGATCCTGCTTTAGATTTACGGGTTACGGCTCTTGGTGAAATGGGGCACGCAATAAAACTCACGAATCGTGCTTTCATTACCCAACATTAGGAGCGGTCCTGCTGGGATCTGAACTCCTGAGGTGGTCAGACCTCACAGCCACTGCTCTTCTGCTGTCTCCTCCCAACTGCCTGTGTCTTATTTATAGGAGGAATGCAGAGAAGTGGCTCTTTGCTTCCATTGGCTGTAGATGTGCTCGCTCTGTCCTCTCTGCACGGACACCAGGAGTTGCCTGCTGTTGACTTCGTGCTGGCTGCAGAGAGCGGTGCTCTGTCTGAGCTGCTCTGATCCTGTGCTTGGAGAGAGGGGACCCAATGTGGGTCAGTGATCCGCAGTGCCCGGGCTGATGCACTGCTCCTGGATGCCCTCGGTCGGTGCTCTGCAGTGCTTATTGCTGCTCTGCCTTTGCTGCAGGACGTTCCCGTTTTGTTTGGAGCTGTGCAAACAGAATGAAGGATTGTTCCACTCGCAGAGGGAGCGTCCTTGTAGGTCTGGGCTGGAGGCAGCTCGTAAATACAAAGAGATGGAGCACAAAGGAGCAATGGGAGAACAGCGGCTTTCCAGGCAGCGGTCCGTGCGTACCAGGTACCGGCTCGTGGTGACAGGAGAGGGCTTTGTGTGGGTGCTGTTGGATCCCAGAGGTGCGCTGTGACAAACGGCTGCTGTGTGTGTAGTGGTGGGAGCAGCTGGAGCTGTGCTGGAACAAAAGGCTGCTGTGCTGCAGCCAAGGCCAGAGCAGCAATTATCGGTCCGGGAAGGGTGGCTTTTCCTGGGGACCCACTAAAGCCAGGTTTGGGAGAGTGGTAAAGTGTGGTCTGAAGGGAGGTCTGACCACGCAGGTGAAAAGAGGGGCATGAGGGCCTTCCAGCTGTGAAGTCCCTTAGCCCATGGGTATTATTTCAGAGGAAATTCTTGCAACCTCAGTGCTTGAGATCCATCCATCCACTGGATAAACTGCCGGAGAATGTGCTGTTTGGGAGCAGCTCTGCAGCAGCCCCGGGGTGGGTGATTCAACGGGGCCTCTTTTGTCTTTGATTTCTGTGAGCACAGTCTACATTTGTGCTGTCCCCCCCCCCCCCACATACTCCCATTCATCACTGTCTGTGGCCAACGATAGCCATGAATGAGCCTTCGAGGCAAGAGCAGGGAATGCTGGCTATCCCCTCCATTAGCAGCACAGTGCCACTGGGGCCAGTTAGCACATGCTGGTGTGGAGCCAGAACGGCCGGGGGTGGTGCTGGTGATAACCCCTGTCCTGGCCCTTAGTGGGCACAGCAGCACTGTGGGTTGCCTGGAGTGCCTTGCAGGGATAGCAGAGCTCTTTCTGCTTCATTTGTGGCTCGCTGAACTTTACTCCAGTAAACATAGTGTGGAGGGAATGATCCCACCTCTACTCGGAGTGTCTGCAGTGCATGATCTTCCACTGATCCTCTGCAGTTACAGCATTCCCTATCAGCAAGTGCTGAGTAACTCCAGTGCTCAGATCACCTCCTGCCTGTGCTCCCTGATGGATGTACTCTGCACCAGGGCACGAATCTAACCGACAAACGCTCTGCAAAACCCAGGAAGATTTGGACCTGAACTCATTGCTGGTACTGGAGGCTGGTACTCGTCCTGGAGCTGGAGGTGCCCGGTTGTATGGAGAGCCGGGGGGTGCACAACGCCTTGCTCCATTCACTGCCTATAGGGATTGCAGCTTTGAGCCTTGTCTTCTCAGAAGGAAAAACCTCCCCTTCCAGATGCTCGGTGCAGCTGTGAGTTCTGCGTGGATGGCTCTGGCGTAACACGAAATCCTTGCGTGTGTGATACATTAAGCTGATAATGAGAATGAGGAGAGCAAAAGGCTTCTGAAGTTCCCCGTAACATTCTCTCAGTGAAACTTATCTGCCTTAAAAAACACCGTCCGATTGCTTCTTATCTTTGCCATTATCCGGACGGTTTTGGGCAGAAGTGATATCACAGAATCTCTCATTTTTAGACCCGGACCTCATGACCGCTCCGTTGTGATGAGGAGCGGCCCTCGGTCGCTGGGAGGGCCCATGCAGAGCTCCTCTATCCGGGGTGCGTGGAAATGCCGCTGCTCCAGCAGTGCTGCAGTCGCCCGTCTGCCTCTCACGTGCTCAGGGGCCGATGTGACGGACGGGGGCTCCGCACTCACAGCTGTCTCGGGGCTGTTCCTCACTCTGCAAAGGCTCTTTGTCTCATTCAAAGCCATGACCTCATTTTTAGAGACAGAAAACAGAGAGGGAGAAACCCACCAACCTGCCAGCGGAGGTCAAAGGGCTCCTGAGCGATATGTTAGCATCCAGCTTCTGCGGCGGGGACACAAATAACTGGAATTGCAGACCAGAAAATTACCATGAAAAAATGGACTAACTACCGTGTGGTTACAAAAGAGCCCATTCGCTCTGTGTGTGTCTAAGACTCGAAGTCTGTCCTTTGAGGAAGAGCGCGAGGTCACGCTCCCAAAACTTGAAGCAAAAGGGACTGCAGAAGTCCGTGCCCGTTGCCTGATGCTGTCTGAGCAGTGCCGTGCTGCTGGGGCCAGCTGCTCTCTTCTCTTCCCCATGTACAGACCTGGGATGTTGGTTGGGCTCAGCTGAACCCGTGACTGTCACAGGTTTCCAAGTAAAGCCAGAAATGGCGAAGTCATCCCATGGGGGGTGGAAGTCCCGGAGCTGTGCTGGGGGCAGGAGGGGTGGGCGACTCAGGCGTGCCGTCATGCAGCATTTGTGCTTTGCTTGGAAACCACAAGTTCCAATTTCACTTCCCGTTTTCCCAGCCCTGCGAGCAGACGTGGCCAAGCAGACACAAGAAGGGAGCAGCTGGGGTGTCTGCCCTCCCATCTCTTCTCTGTAACAGGTGGGGAATTTTCTCTTCCAGTCGGCACCAGTGATTAAAGCTCAGCAGTTGTGTGTCATGCCCTCGGTGCTGAGGGGAGCTGTGCTGGGACAGCCGTCCTCCAGAGCTGAGCTTGCACTTCGTGCTATTGCAGGGTGCCAATGGCGACCTGAACAGCTCCCACCGTCCTTTTCTTTAGGTACCCGCACGGGAGGGAAATGTGGATTCAATATCAAAGTGTTCTGGTGAGCGTGGTCTTCCTTTGGCTTTGCTCTGCTCATGGGGGCACCCAAGAAAAGCCCCCTGCATGCATCAGGTGCTCTGCGGGGCTCCGTGGGACTGCGTGGGGTGATACATCCCAGGGTTGAGGCGGTGCTGTGGGGGTCTGAGCTCCTGTAGGGCTGTGGCACACGGTGAGGCTGCAGCCCTCGTCCGCCGTGTCCCTCTCCTGCTGCTCACTGCCCAGTATTCCCTTCACAACCGCCCCATTGTGCAGAGGGCCGTGGCAGCTGGGTGGAGCGTTTCAGGCTCAAGTGTAATTTCAGTGCCTTTAAAAGCCTTTGGAGCACTTTTTCCATCCCCCCCCCATCCCCTTCTGAAGAGGACAGCGATGCCAACAAGGGATAATTTGATGGATTACTCCGCGGGGCTGGGGGGGCTTCTCCATAATCCCCTTTGTGGGCCCTCTGGCCGTGCACAGAGCAGGAGCCCCCGGCCCAGGGCAGAGAAAAGGCGGCTCAGCGGGGTGGGCTCTGCACATTGACAGATAAATACGGGCCCCGCTCATGCGGTGCCGGATATAATCTGAGCCCATTACGGCGTTGCTGAGAAGGGGGGCACCTGGAGGGGGCTTTTCTCATTTATTTATTTTCCTCCTCTTTGATTTACATTTTTTTATTCTTTGGCTAAAAATAATAATAATAAAAAAAAAAGAGGGAGGGGGTGGGGAAAGGCTGAGTCAGACCAAGTGAGTACTTTGAACAGCAGAAATGAACTCGAGCAGAAATGAACTCGAGCAGAAAGCAGAACTGCATCGTCTCTCATTTCCCCCTCCCAGCACAGAACAGGGGCTCCTCTCGTGAATGAAAGCATGAGCTCAGGCTGTGCCATAGCAAAAGAAAGCTGCAGCTCCAGCATAGAGCCCCCAGCCCTGTCTGGGGGTCTGGGGCCGCTGCCTGCAGACCTGGTGCTGGCTCAGGATGAGCGGTGATGAGGAGCGATGCTCCGCTCTGTTGGGGCGGCTGCAGGAAGGAGTGCAGAGTGCCAGGCGAGCGGGGCAGATCTCTCTCTGCTTCTGGAAGGTCTCCTCTCTGTATGAGCGGTGCAGCTAACCAGGACACGAAAGCATCCTTTCCTTATGTCTGTTCTTACAAAAGCATTCTGACCTTCTCATCCATCTCATAGGGACCTTTGCTTGCTGCTCGTAGCCCATCCCTGGTGCCTTCGCTTCATCCAGTTGATCAAAAGGGGACAGATCCTGACCTGTTCCCCGTGTCCTTGCTGCTGCTGCAAAGCAGGGAAGGTGCTCAGCACTCACTTGCCCCCTCTGCTCCCAGGTGGCCACGGATGGATCACAACAGCTCTGAGGTGGTGGGGCTGGAGGCTGCATCTCAAACCCCACCCTGGTGAGCTCCAGCAGCCATGGATAAGGTGGCACGGTGTGGTTTGGTGGCCCACAGCCCCCTGAAAATCTGTGCGTTGGGTGGGGATCTGTCCGTCCTTTGGGGGAACACCAAGCACGAGCGAAGCTGTGGCCTTTGGATGGCTCTGAGAGCAGCGTAACCGTGTGGTGGGCACTGCAGGGAAGTGATTGCACCAAAGTGCAGCCCCCAATCTCAACAGATTGCAATGCCTCATTAGGAGCAAACCAAGTGGAAGGCATTGGAGCCGCCCCGGGGCTCTGCCCCTTCCCCTAAGGCAGCTGTAGCACCCAGCGCTTATTCTGGTGCCGTGGGGTAAGGGAGGGGATTTCAAACAGGCGGTGGCACTCAGGTCTTGTTCCCATCTAAGGGGATTTCCACCCAGTGCCGCTCGTTCCCTGAGCTGAGCTGCCGAGGCCGATATAATGGAGCCCTGAGCTCAAAGGAAACGCAGAGTTAATTCAGAGAGACTAAATACATCGCGATTCTCCCATCGCTGCTTAATGACCACTCCCCTCTCCCCACACTGTGAATGGGGTCAAGGAGATTTGGTGGGGGGGGAAGGGGAGAGGGTCAGGAGAGGTCAGGTGAGTTTTCCATTTCATCCCGCGCGAGCCTGCCAGAGCTATTCTCCATGGTGTATTTCACATTCAGCTGCGGTGAATGGACACTGATAGCTGTGAAAGGATCTGGCACTGTATGAACAGCCCTTCCCTAAGCGCTCGCTCTTGTGCTCGCTCCCACCCTTTCTTCCAAAGGGCTTCCAGGGAGCGGGGAATTAATAACGTTCGTAAAGAGCCCCTTGGAAGGTTGGAAATGTAACGTTGCGGGGATGAATGGAAACCCGAGGGCTGACAATACCCTTCGCCCTCCCCTCTCTCTCTGCTGCTCATGGGGAATACATTTCTGCATCGAATCTGCGGTGCGGAGGGGAGGAAAGGTGTGGGGCTGGGTCACCTGCAGCAGCACCGCCTGCCTCCAGCCGTGGCAATTACGTGGGGTAATTATTTCCCACCTAAGAAGGAGCTCGGGTTATTAAGGAGCCTGGCAGGTTGCAGACAACAGGTGAATCGAATCCCTGTGATCTGATGGTTGCTGCAGCTGTAGGTGCACGGCAGCTGTAAATCAGGGAGGTTGTTGCTGTGTGCGGTGATGTCTCAGCTCTTCTGTGCCCGTAGCGACTGAGGAGGTTAAGGAGAGGCGAAATGTGGATCCCCCTGAGGAGCGCATGAGTTTTTCTCATCCACATAACTGCGCCCAAGCTCTACTTGTAAAATATTCCTCAAGGTGCTGCGGGGTTTGTCCCATCTGAAAGCAAAAGGTGTGACCCGGAGCAGCGTCTGCGCTGAGAAAGGAAGTGGGAGGTTAACTTCGTACGGGCTGCGTTGCTCAGCGAATGAGTCCCCGTGTCTGATATCGGCCACGCGTTCGGTATTTCCGTGTGCCCGTGCACCTGCTGGTGCTTCTCCCGTGTTCACGCCGTGGGCTTCCTCCTGCCTGGCCGTGCTGTGCCCGCAGTGCACTGGGATCAGGAGAATGTGTCAGAGCTTTTCTGTAGCACGTGAGCGGGCGCTGCCCTCAGGCCAGGGGAGCAGCATGCACCGCGGTGTGCCCGCACGTTGCCTGGGAAGAAATGGACTCTCTGAAGCCATTCCCCCCAGCTTCACCCCTGCTGCTCCTGCTCACTCCGTGCTGCTGTTGCCAGGTGAGTGGGATGCAGACAGCCCAGCCCACCCTCCTCCTGCCCTTCTGGGTGCTTCTAAGGAGAGGAGCTGGGGCAGGAGGCACTGGGGGTGCAGCCCTTCGTGCCCTGGCTGTTGGTGCTGGAGTGGGTGGCATGAGCTGCCCTGGGACCGCCCTTCTCCCGGTGCCAGCTGAAAGCCTCCTGGCATTGATTGATTTGCTGTTTCTCTGTAGAGGAAGGAAAGGAGAAGTTCGGCTTATAACTAAAACAGAAAGCCGGGGTGTAAAAGTGCTTCGCTTCTCCTGCGCAAGGGGAGAGGAAGAGCCTCGGTGCTCACAGCAGATTGTGTCCCTGGGGCACGACGGCTCAGTGAGCAGCTGGGAGAAAGCCCCACACGTGGCTCCCTTCCGCTTCTGTGTGCAGGAAACCTTATTCAGGAAGAGGGGCCGGTGCGCCCCTGCTTGGGGGATGGCTGTTACCCTTGTCAAGGCGTTTGGCATTGCGTCCAGACACTGCCCGTGTTGTAGCAGCTTGGGGAAACTGAGGCCAGAGGGCAAAAAGCGCTTTCTGTCCCGCAGCTTTCTGGCCATCCACCCCCAACTGATGGTGGAGGGCTCCTCGGCACAAGGTGCACCGGGTGCCACTGTACTCGCATAGCAGTGCCCTGCTGGATTGGGTGTGGGGGGTGAATGCTGCTGAGCTGCAGATCTTCCCCCCCCCCTTCAGCAAGACAGAAGGGTCAGAGCAGCAGCCCCCAGGCAGTCCTCCTGCAGAGTCTGCCAGATAGATTGCTCTGGCAGAGGTTAAGCGTTTTAAATGAGGTGTTAGGGCTTCTGCTGGGACTGTTACTCAGAGCCAGGTGTCACCTGCAGGACTGAAGGCAACATCTCCTCGTCTTTTAATAAAATAATAGTAATGATGCCCCATTTCAGCTCCAGGCCCCTCAGCAATGAGGGGCAGCGTGGTCCTTCTGCCGGGGGGCACATCCCTGCCCCGTCACCTGCCCGTGCCTGCAGTGTGAAGGAGCTGTTTGCAAAGCACCAGCAGATCAGAGGTGAGAAGCGTTGACACCAAGGCAGGGCTTGGAGCAAAGTTCAGCTGTGAGCCCGCGTCCCGGCGTCTCCCTCTGAGCTGGTTTGGAACAGGAGCTCTGTGAGGCTGCTGCTGGCAGCCCGTGTTTGCTCAGCACCATCCACGAGGGGCCCAGCGCAGGTGTGGCCGTGCTGCCAGTAACGCACCACGTGCTGTTATCAGGAGGCGGGGAGGGCCCTGAAACCAAACCTGAATGTGTACCCGCTGCTCGGTTCCACTTCTGCTTACCTGCACACTGCTTAAGTGGCTTTTCCTGAATGCTATGTACCCGGGCTTGGCTCAGGGGAGTGCTGCGGGGATCTGCTGTCCTCAGCGTGGAGGAGGTGAGTCCTGGCTCCTGCAGACCTCCCACGTTTCCCTTTTCCACCCCTCTGCTCCATCCTCGCACACCAACACATCAGATGCCTTTTGGAGTCTGCGCTGGCGATTCCTCCCAGCTCAGCCCCTCCGTGTCCTGTGGGCAAAATAAAGAGGTAATTAATGGGCACTGGCACAAAATGCAGCTCAAAGAGGAGGTGCGTGATCATCTATTACCGCTGTGTCTGTGACTTGGTTGCTGCTGCTAAGTTCTGATCTCTGGCTGTGCACGGGTATTGCCACTGAGTACAATGCGATCTGTTTCCTCATTGAAGTCCTCTGAGAGTGTGGAAAGGGGAAGAGAAAGATCTCTCCTTTCTTACTGATGAGAAATTCAGCCTCTCTCCCTCAACCTGAAGTTCTCAGGCAGTCGGGGAGAGGTACAGCTTCCCTCTTCCTGCCCGGTGCTGGTTAATCAGTGCTAGCAATGTCACCAGGATAAAGGGCAGAAGATTTTATTTCCTTGTGCATATGTGTGTGTGAGGCATCATTTACTTCTATTCAAGGTGGGATGTGTTTCCCTCTGTAAGCTCTGCAGGCTACAGCAGTGGGATTTCAGCAGCCAGTGGATGCATCACCCATCCAGATGCAGCATCACCCATCCAGATGCAGCATCACCCATCCAGATGCAGCATCACCCATCCAGATGCAGCTCAGAGTGGTGGTGGATCCGTGGGCTTTGCCTTGTGAGCTGCTTCCTCCAGCTGTCGGCATCGAGCCTCGTGCTGCCGGAGGGCTGCAGCTTAACTTCCTATCCCGAAGCTGTCAGCCAGCTGGTACCCATCACCAAGGAGCAAGGCTGAGACATCCTGTGTCTGGCCCACAACTAAGAAAGGTGGTTGCTGCCCCCAATCGCTTCCTTGCAGATCGAGTGCCTCTGAGCAACGCTGGGGCCTCTGAGAGTTCCTTTGAAGCGATGTGCAGAGATTAAAGGCAAGCTGCTGCTCTCCCCCCTCTGCTGTCAGCTTGCTGTTTGACCTTGAGCGAGGCGTTTAAATGTTCACAGTTGTTAAAAGAAGATATCCTTTGTGACAGTCAAGGTCTATGGGAGCGCGGAGGGGGAAGGTGAGGGATTCTGGTAGGAAGATAATCAGTGCTTATTGTGTGTAATTGGCAGCCTGACAGCTCCTCAGCCCGGGGAGCTGCGCCCCTTCCCTGCAGCAGTGAGAGTGATGCTTCTGTCTTTGTAAGGCCTCACTGCAGCTCCTCCAGCATCGCACAGTCACCTCCACCACTGGGAGCTGGGGAGGGGGACACGCGTTGGCCTGGAGATGTTCCCTGTAGGAGGGGACGTCTTTTCCTCCAGCACGCACAGAATTTAGAGGGGGACAGGACTGCAGAACTGGATTTTCACCTTGTTCCTCCTGCTGGGCTCACCCTCTGCCATTAAGGGAGGGGAGCGCTGTACCAAGCGGCTGCTGTGACACGGGGCCGTGCACCAGCACGTATACAAACACCGCTTCCCTGCACCCAGGGATGGGGCAGGTGCATGTAAACTGCTCCTCCCGAGTGCCCCACTGATGTCCTTCTGCCACAGCCCCCAGAAGGCAGTCAGACTCCAAAACGCGATCGGGACAGCGGTCCTGCTGTGTCTGGTCCCCGCAGAGGAACCCGCTGGCGGCTCTTTCGGAGGGTGAGGTTAGAATGGATCGATCCCTGAGAGTGAGGCTGCAGTTTGATTTACTCCTGAAGCAACGTCTGCGCAGGAGCTTAACGTCACCCCACTGCTGACCCCTGTGCCTGAACCCCTCTGCCTTTCCTGGCGTAACCACAGACATCTTCCTGAGATGCTTTCAGCAAAACGGTTTGGTGGAGGGGCCAGGATGCTGGAGGCCTTGTGCTGTAACTTTGCGTATAGCTGGCACGGTAGCAGGCCGGTTACAAGCTTCTAAGCAGCACCTGCTGCCTTCCCTTGGCTGCTCAGACCCCGTCCGGATCTGGTGGCCTCTCCCTTCGGAAGAAGGCTGGGGAGAAGGGAACGTGTTACAGGGCAAATAAATGACTCAGACTAATGAGTAAGGTAATTGCCGCTCACTGTTAGACAAGGCTAAAGTGGGTCAGGTTTGTTTGTGAAACTCCACGGAGGCACCATCTGTTCCCCGCGCCCCGTGCTGGGGGCTGCAGGAAGGATTTGGGTGAGTGCTTCCCCGGGAGCTGGGCGGGAGGTGTCCCCATCATTAAGCAATGGTGTGGGTCTCCAGAGAGTCCCCGTGTGACTGCGGGCAAGCACCCGCAGCCTCCGTGCTCAGCCAGGGGCTCCTAATTGATTTCACTGGGACAAGGGATGCTCCGTCCTTCTGGAGGATGCGGCCCTTGTGTCTCTGCTACCACTGCAAGACGAGGCTGTGTAGGACACTGAGGGGTCGTTAGACCTCTCATAGCCCGAAGGCGGGATTGGATTTCCCCAAACCATTTGTGACAGGTGCCCATCTCACCTGCCACAAAGCCCTGGAGGGCAGCCCGGCACAAACACAGCTCATGTCACAGAGCTCTCCCAGGCGCCGTTGGGTCGGGGGCTGTGTCCTTCAGCTGTGATGTGTCCGTGTGGCACGGGCTCTGAGCCCTTTCCCCTGCCCTGTGTCTAACGAGCTCTCTCTCCTCCCAGAGCACAGCGTGTGAGCAGAAGGGGGAGCACGGAGCGGATCCCTGCGTGCCCACGCCTGGACGTGACATTACCGGGACCGCATCTCTCAGCACGAGGAGAAGACCGATGCTAAAAATGGGAGGCAGCATCTGTCCGGCAGAGCGGGGAGAGAAGCTGCAGACTTTGCCTATGGGACACCTCGGGGAGTGGCAGTGAGGGGCAGCATGGCTCTCGGCGTGCTCCTGCACAACCGCAGGGCTCAGCTCCTGCTGCTCAACTCGCTGACGTTCGGCCTGGAGGTCTGCCTGGCTGCCGGCATCACCTACGTGCCTCCGCTGCTCCTGGAAGTGGGCGTGGAAGAGAAGTTCATGACCATGGTGTTGGGTAGGCGGTTTTTCCCTCGTCCTCGTGGGATTTGTTTCTCCTTTGAGGGGTGAATGAGGGCGTGCAGGTGTGTGTGTGTGTGTGTGTGTGTGTGCGTGCGGGGTGTTTGCACGACTGCTGTGCTATCAGGGGCAGCCTTGTGTTTGGAGGAGGAGGCTGCGA
Organism: Aquila spilogaster; assembly: GCA_024606505.1. Lineage (NCBI taxonomy): Eukaryota > Metazoa > Chordata > Aves > Accipitriformes > Accipitridae > Aquila > Aquila spilogaster. Next base: position 14,137 of record JANHGO010004743.1, read on the forward strand.
CCCAGTGATGCCCAATGAGTTCCAGAAACGTCCCAGGCTTTTGTTACCGTGCACACGGCTCTGTCCACTAACGCTACTTCTTTCTCTGCTCCAGGGATAGGACCTGTCCTTGGCCTGGTTTTTGTCCCACTGATCGGATCCGCCAGCGACCACTGGCACAGCAGCTACGGCCGAAGGCGGCCGTTCATCTGGGTGCTGTGCCTGGGGGTCCTGCTGAGCCTCTTCGTCATCCCGCACGCCGGCAGCCTGGCCAACCTGTTCACCCTCGACGCTCGCCCGCTGGAGATTGCCTTCCTCATCCTGGGCATCGGGCTGCTGGATTTCTGCGGCCAGGTCTGCTTCACCCCGCTGGAGGCTCTGCTCTCAGACCTCTTCCAGGAGCCGGACAACTGCCGCCAGGCCTTCTCCATGTACGCCTTCATGATCAGCCTGGGGGGCTGCATTGGCTACCTGCTTCCAGCCATTGACTGGGGGGCCAGCTTTCTGGCCCCGTACTTGGGAGGACAGGAGACGTGCCTCTTCAGCCTCCTCGCTGTCATTTTCCTTGGTTGTGTGCTGGCCACGCTCTTTGTGACTGAAGAAGCAGCCGCCCAAGCGGATGCGCTGGATGGTCCAGTGCTGAAGGATGCTCTCCCTAAGCCCTCACCCCCTGCCTGCTGCTCTTGCCGGCTCTCCAGGAGCCTTCTGCAGGCCAGGCACGTGGTGCAGGCCCTGAGGAACCTCTGCACGCTGGTGCCGCGGCTCCACAGCCTCTACTGCCGCATCCCCAAGGTCATCCGGCGCCTGTTCGTGGCCGAGCTCTGCAGCTGGATGGCACTCATGACTTTCATGCTGTTCTACACGGACTTTGTTGGGGAAGGGCTGTACCACGGTGTCCCCAGAGCCAAACCAGGCACAGATGCCAGACGCCGCTACGATGAAGGTAAGAAGCAAACCGGGTTGGCTTTTTTTGAGGCCGCAGGAGTATTCAGTGGGAGCTAGGAATGGGTTCAGCTCTGCAAGTGATGCAAAAACACATCACGGGGAACCAGATTTTCTGCAGTTGGGTCGGGAAAAAGCGTCCCGCCGTGGCCCACAGCGGATCAAATAGGGAAACACATCTTCCTCTTGGAGTTGCCAAGCACAGGAGTAGCACTGGCAGTGCAGCCCCGGCCTGGGGCTCGCTGTTGTTGCCTGCTGTCCTCTGTTTGCCGACTGCCTTGTGCCAGAGCCTTGACTCCACCATTCTGCCCTCCTTTCCCCCCCCACAGATCCAAGTCTATTATTCCTGGAGGCGCTTCCCTGGCCCTCCTTCTCCAGCTGTGTACCTTGCCCTCTGGGTTTTCCACTCACTGCCTCTGCAATACACTGCCTCTTTGTGCCGAGTGTCTGTTTAACTTAGAAGGAGCTTAATTATTATTTAACACTTGCACTGTATAGCTTCCTGCAGGTCAGGGCTCCATTGTGCTAGCAGTCACAGAAACACGCGTTGAGTAATGATCCTCGCTTCAAAGAGTTAATGGTTTTAATTCCCTGAAATCTGATAGATCTTTACAAAGGGTAAGGTCCGGATTGCTACCGGATACGGCCGTTGCTTAGCGGTTGTTGTATACTTTCCCTTGGCTGAAGCACAATTTCTCGCTCCTTTTGTTCTGTTGCTGCTTTAGGCATCAGATAACAGATCCTGGTTTACGAGCAGGTGACAGATCCTGGCCTAGAATAAGGTGAGAACAAGAACTTCACAGGAGAAGAACACCGTTTGGATTCCCACCTCCCATTGCCCCTCCGGTCAGGCCGGGCTGCCCAGGAGCACACGCAGGCAGTGCTGTCGGACACCGCAGGGACAGATTGAGGCTGGAAGGTGCTTGGCTGCCCGAAGCCGTTGCAGCATCATCTGACGCTCTCTTTTCCTGCAGGTGTCCGCATGGGCAGTTTGGGGCTCTTCTTGCAATGCGTCACCTCCATCTTCTTTTCGACAATCATGGACCGGATGGTGAAGCAGTTTGGGACGCGGGCTGTCTACCTGGCCAGCGTGGTGTTCTTCCCCGCTGCTGCCTTCGTCATGTGCCTTTCCCACAGCGTCACTGTGGTCACCATCTCCGCTGCTCTGACGGGCTTCACTTTCTCTGCGCTCCAGATCCTTCCGTACACGCTGGCGTCGCTGTACCATCACGAAAAGCAGGTAGGGACCTGATGCAGAGGGCAGCGTGCCACGGTGCTGCCAGGACAGCTTGGGCGGCCTCTTCTGCCTCTTGTACACTCAGCTCAGGCCGTGCAATAGGAGCACACGTGGGCTCAAAGGTTCTCCTCCCGCACCTCTTGTCCCCAGGCTGTGTCTTCTCTGAAGATCCCGTGACGTTGAGGAGAGCTCAGCATCTCCTGCCCTAAGCGTCCCCTGCTCCCAGCGAGCGTTGGGAAATGTTAAGTGGGAGTGGGATGGGAGGGAGAAGTAAGTCAAAAGGGGACAACCCTCTGTGCTCTCCATGATTTAAGGAGGCTGTGCAGGTTTGTTATTCCCACGTGTTTTCTGCAGTCGAGTCACAGCAGCAGTGTTGCCGACCCGAGCCCGTGCTTACAGTTTTTGTCCATATAACGAAGTGAAACGTGAACTACGATTCTTCCTATTCCCCTGGCTCCAAGAAGCACAGACACTGAGACCCCCCTGACACCGGCACCAAAGCTGGTAATCCCATCCCACAGGCGATATCCTTGTGGGATACAACTACCATACAACCCTTAAGGGGTTCCTGAGTTGTGCACAGGATTAATAGGAGTTTCTCTTGTGCTGCAAATGCAAGATTAATCTGTGGCTTGAGAGCAGCCCTTCCATCCTAACAGCAGGCAGTTCACTGTACGGTGGAATAAGAAGTTTTTACCACGGGTGTCCAGGTGTTGCCATTGAACAAACACTTCTGACCAACCCGTCCTGATTTGCAGCAGGCACCCTGTCCAAACAGGGGGATAAGGGAGCGCTCTGCTTGGCTGGGATCTCCTATGGACGTGGCAGAACCAAACCCCACAGGCTGCGAGTGCAAAGGCCGCACATCCAACTGCTTGATGGGGAAAGGCTCATTGGTACAGTGAGATGGGGCACAGCTGGGTCTGGTCTTTGTGTTGCCTTAGCTTGGAGGCTTCTCCTTCCTCTACCAACCACACTCCGGCAGGCTGCAGGGTGACCCACAGGAGGCAGCCCCATGCAGAATATTCTCCATCTTCACCGCTTCTTTTCTCTCACCGTTGAAATCCATCGTCGGTTTTGCTTGCCTTCCCTCACCCCTGCTTCCTTTCCTCCCTCTCTTTCTTTTTCACCTTTCATTTTATTTTAAATACTCCCAAAGTGAATCAGCAGAGGGGCATCCAGAGCGGCTGTTGCTTCCACCCCGTGCGGGATCGTTGTGACAGCTGCCAGGCCGCCTCGGCTGGAGCTCCTTGCTGTGCTCAGCCTCTGTAAGTCGCTCCGTTCTGCTGCATGCCCTCCTGTCTTTGTGTGGCCACTAAACCTTGTCTGGAACGGGAGGAAAAGACCTGCATGTCCTAACAGCACCCGGGAGCGTGGCGCGGTGAGGTGCATGGTGAACCCCATCCAGTGTAGAGGGAGACGGAGCTGCTGATGGAGGCGCCGGCTCCTGGGTTGTGTCCTGTGTTACGCAGGCTGATCTGAAAGTATATATCCTCACCATGCTCATTCCCGTGAGCATCTGAAGTCCTAACCTGAGCAGGCTTCTGAGAGCATCGACATGAAATGGGGAGGGCTGGAAACGTTGGGCACAGCTCAGTTTGGATCACACAGTGCCCTCCTGGTGCAGGAGCCGCACGGGTGGACTTTTGTGCTCCACATGAGATGTGTGACAGTCTGGGTTTGTGCTTTTGAGCCCAGACTCAAGGGGCTGAAGGGTGCAGTGAGAGCCAAGCAGAGCCCGGCTTTTGGAAGGGAAACCTTTGGAAGCTGATTCCTGCTCCATGGAGTTCTCATCTGGTTTCTCCTTCCTGATAGAACCTGAAACTGTTTGTGTTGCAGAACTGCGGCCGTGGCCTGGGGCAGTGCAAACAGCGGCTGCCTGGTGCTGACACACACTGGGGCAGGGCTGGGTGCAGCTGGGGGATGCCAGCGCTGCTGAAAGCTCTGGGGCGGCTGCAATAGGGCTGGGGAAGCTGGTGGTCTGTGTCCCTGTCCCTCCTGCGCAAGGCAAGGTCATGCAGCAAGCCCCTCTGAGCCCTGGGGCTGGACACAGCGCTCTCTGCTCTCCAACAGGTGCTGTTTTTTCCCCTTCGGTGTCTTTGTTTGCTCGATTTCATCATGCGGATAATGGATTAATGTGTCCTTCGTTATCTGCTCTACCCTATACAGCCCAGTGGTTGTGCATAATTGCAAATGCCCTGGGGTTTTAAAGCTGGGGCTCTGCAACACAAACATAACTGCCTGTTATTTATTGCCGTTAACACGGGGAGCTTTTTGATCCAAACACTCTCTGTGAATACTGCTGCAGTGAGCCCTGCCCCAGAGATCGCACAGCCTGAGCACAGTGAGGCACAAGAAGGTGAGAAGGAAAAGCCTTTTCTTCCATGGCTTTTCCAGCCTGATGGAGAGGCAGACAGAGCAGCTCACTTGAGATCTGTGCAGGGCTGAGAAAGGAGCTTTCTCCTGAGCCCCCAGCACTGTGCCATCTCTGCTGGCGTCCCTCGTATCCCGGTTATTAAGGACTCAGCTGCTTTACGAAGGCTTGTCCTTGTGCTGGGAGGGATGTCTGGCTCTGTGATGCGCCCAGCGTGGGCTCTGCCCCTTCACTCCTGTCCCGGTGGAGCACATCAGTTGGCCTCAGGGTGAGCGAACCGGAGCTGGCACCCAGCGGGGAGGTGACAACCCAGGACTCAGAACACCACGTCCCCAAGTGCTGGCGTTGGGCTGCGGTGCTCTGCTTGAGCGCAGCACAGGCACCTCTTGGCTGCTTTCCCCGTGAGTCAGGGCTGCTTTGAGCCCCGTGCCAGCCGGGAAGAGCCAGGCTGGCTCCTGGAGGCCACCTCACGTGGGCCAGGCTCTCCCACCTGCAGCAGCACACCCAGCACTCCCAGCACAGGGTGGTTTCGCTCCCTCGCGCACGCTGAGCCCCCCCCCGGCCCCCCACCTCGCTCATTGGCCTCCACCCTTCCTCCCCATTCCTCACGTGCCCTCCTTTTTTCCACCAGGTATTTTTGCATAAATACAAGAGCAAAGAGGAGAAAGACGCAGCTCGATTGGACAAGAAATCGGCCTTCCCTAAAGGCCACCTTTCCAGCCAGAAGCTGCCTTATCAGAATGGACACGCCGGGGGCATCTACTCCTCATCCTCCTCCTCCTCCTCTCCCCCGGGTGCCAGCTCGGCCCTGTGTGGCAGCTCCTCCTGCGACGTCTCGCTGATGATGATGGTGGGCGAGCAGGACTCGGTGCCTCCGGGCCGTGGGATCTGCTTGGACTTGGCCATTCTGGACAGTGCTTTCCTTCTCTCTCAGGTTGTCCCCTCTCTCTTCATGGGGTCCATCGTCCAGTTTACGCAGTCGGTGACTGCCTACATGGTGTCAGCTGCCGGCTTCGGCCTCGTTGCCATTTACTTTGCAACCAAAGTTGTCTTCGATAAGAGTGACATGGCGAAGTATTCGGTGTGATGGGGAATGCGCCGGGGCAGCACGTGGGTGCCGGGATGAGGGGTTTGCACGTCCCCACGGCCGCTCGTGGGATGCCCCGTGTGGTGTGTGCTGTCCCCGTGCTGCTGCTGGGAGCCCCAGTGCTGCTCTGGGGCTGGGGGTGGCAGAGAGGCAGCAGAGCCGATCTCAGGTGTAAATCGGAGGCATCGGGGCATTGTGCTTTGGGCCATCAGCGCTTTCCACGCGGTGCCTTTCTCAAAAGAAAGCACTGCACAGCCAGCACCAAAGGGGGGGGAAAGGAATGGGGCTTTTCCTTTAGTAACGGGTGTGGGGTGGGGGGAAGAGCTCTCCTGCCTTCCAGTGATGGGTGTATCCTCTTCCCCCATTTACTGCAGTTCTACTCAACTTGTTGAGTAACGCTTCCTCAAAGAGAGGAGATCGCCATGGGAGAAGGATGGGAGCTGAGGTTTGACCGTGGAGCAGGAGGGGTTCGTGTGTCTCTGTTCTGAACGGGAGAAACCATCCAGGAGAAGAGTCGCTATGGCTTCTTTTGGAACAACAAGGAACGTTTCATTAGGACGGCTTCCAAAAGATGACTTATCTTTTACCTATGTACCGAGTTGCATCAGATGGAGAGGGCTGCTTAACTTGTTGGGGTTTTTTTAGAATGATTCTTTTTAGCTTTCCTTACAGTTCCCAATAACCGACCTCTCCCTCAGTGCCCAGAACAGCCACCCGCTCTCTCCCAGTTCCTCCTACCAGCTCCAGACTGGTGTGCTCCTCCCACACCTGACCCCTGAACGTGCTGCAGCATCACGAGGGGCTGTTCAGTCCTGCAGCAAAGGGGGAGAACAGGCAGAGCTCTCCAGGAAGGCGGTCTGGGAAGCAGCACACCTCATCAGATTCTTACCAGGGCACGATGTAAAGGCAGCTACGTGCTCAGAGTGCCTCTCGCTCCCGTAACGCTGGGACCTGTGCTGCTGCCCCAGAGAGAGGCACGAACCGGGCGCTTGGAGGCAGGGCTGGGGGCACACCAGGGCTCAGCAGCCCTCAGTTTTGGCTGCTCTGAACCAAGTGTTTGTGGCTCATGCTCTGTGGAGGTGTGTGGGCAGTGAGATGCGCTGGTGAGGCGCTGCTGAAGGGCAAAACGTTGCTATTTTTGCAAGGTCGTGTCAGACTATTCCTTGGCATGGAAGCCGGATTACTCCCCTGCTGTCTGCAGGCGGGTCCTGAGGGGGCTTCTCCTAACTGTTAATGTATCTTTCCCGTCAAGGGTGACTGTTTTTGTTTTATTTGCCCTCCAATTATATGCCTACCAGCCTCCCTTTCCCACAAGAAGGCCTGGGCGCCGACATGCAGCTGTTTTGGGAATGGATTTGGCAGCTGCATAACCACTGACGGAAGCGGTTTTTCATTTGTACTTCCTCCCCTGGGCTCTGTCCACCCCAGGCTTCAGGGGGAAGCGCTGGAGGCAGAAGGTCACTACCAAAGGTGGAGCGCTTCTTGGTTGAATGCTCCCAGGGATCAGTAACCTCTGATCGAGGGTTTCCAAACGGGTCCCTGCCTGAGTGCTGGAACACCTTTCCATTTGTTTAAGTGCCTGAAGAGCAGCCACGATGTGCAGGTGGAATGATGAGGGCTTCATTGAGAACATCCGAGTGATTCTTGAGAAAGCAGTGGGCTCAGGTGTCCGGCAGCCGTGTTTCATGACATCTTCGGGTTTGGAACATGAGAGTCGAAGATGGTGCAATTCTTCATCTTTAGCTCATACCTGTCCCTGAAGAGCAGAAGGCTGAAGCCTGCCTGATTCCCTGGCGGAGCTGCCCCCATCCACAGAGGTGGTGTTGAAGCAGTGATGTAGTGGCAGCCAGGGGTAGTTTGGGGTGACAGTGGGTGCAGCAGGCTTTGTGTTCCAGCCGAGCTGGAGGGCTTGGGGTCAGTCCGTGCAGGTTGGGTCTCAGACCTGCCCTCCACTGACAGATGTCTTCAGCCTCTGTGGTCTCCCATCCCCATCACTGCCCTGGGTCAAGGCCTTGGCGCCCTGGTCTCGGTGGCAAATCTGATCTCATACACCCGGGGAGGTGCCTGCATTTACTTCATCTATGTTCTGAAAAGACCATTGAGCAACTGAGGCTGTGGCTGCAGCCAGCTGCTCTTGCTGCTTCACTCCAGGCGGGTGCCTGGGATCTCACCTTGACCTGACCTGAGAGATGGTTGGTGACACGGCTCCTTCCCTGCAGAGACGTGGTCCCATGTAACCATCCGTTCACATCCTGGCAGTGCTGCTCTTGTTCTAGTCAGCTCAGCAAGTGTGAGAAGAGCTCCCTGGTTATCTACCAAGAGGCTCCCTGATTTCTCAGCTCCCTCATCCCCCTTCTTTCCATTTCCTCAGCTGGAGTGAAACCCTGTGAATTTGGTAATTGCTCCTTTCCTCCTTGCCCTCCTATTACACCAGGAGAAATCTGCTGGGCGCTCTGCCAGCCCCCAACACAGTGGGCAGATGGGTGCAGAGAGGAGCACTTGCCAAGAACCGATGCTCTTTGCTAATCCTGTCCCCTGCAGGAGCCCAGGCCCAGGCAGATGGGGGCTGTTTGCAGGAGAGCAGTGTAGAAAACTGCAGTGTGCAGTCTGGTCCTGGGTGGGCAGTGGGCAGTGGGGGGAGGGAAGACAAAGCTGTGGTCCAGGGGAGAATGGGGAGAGATCAGGGCAAGGGAATAGGAGGAAGAGGTGGTGGTTCAGGGAAATCTGGGGTTTGCAGCAGTGGGAGGGACTGGTACATGTCATGGGTTGCAACTGCACTGTGCTGCCCTGGGTGTGTGGGAGAATGCCCTCGTGGCCTTGGTCTCTCCATAAAACACTTCATAGCTGCCTGTGCTCACAGCCTTTGGTCAGCTGATCCCAGCCATGTCATGAGAGCAGCGGTGAAGTCTGAGCTCAGGTCTTGAGCTGCCATCAGCTGCCTTTCCCTGACCCACAAGGGATGTTGCGCTCACTGTCACTGCAATGGCCCTGAACCTCTTCTGATTTAGCTGCTCTCTAGCACGATGCCATGTGCTCTGTCATTACCAGAAGCCTTTCTTCCTAGTTCAGGCTGTCACTGAGGCTCACAGGAGAGACATTTTCCAGAATATGTGCTGAGAAACTCCTTTCTTTATAAGATTGTCCTTTCTGGGTGACCGGTGTGCTCTGCTAGGCCCAGCTCCCTGTGTTCACATCCCCAACAGCCCAGCAGGGGACACAGGTGCATTCTGGTAAAAGAAAGCACACCCCTTGCATACTGTTATTGATCTAACCTGTGTGAGCACAGAGTTCTCCCTAGGACTTGGTCATACTGCACAATTGATAGGTATGGGTGCGAGCTCCTCAGAGGCTGCTGCTGGGAGCCCTTTTGTTTTCAGGTAGTAGGCGCACTTCTGCTTGGGTGAGCCACGCTGTGCCTCTCCTTTCCTTTTGCAAGCTGGTAATTTTGGGAGCGAGTTGGGAGTGCAGAGGGGGAAAAGGGAGAATGTATTTTCTAACGGGAGACGGTTGCTGTGGATCTCCAGGAGAGGGAAGGGTGTTTGATGCTGTTTTTTCTTTCGAGATCACGGACTGTCTGCAAGAAGCGGATGTTTTATTTATTCAGCAGAGTGAATATTTTGTATACGATGCGAGAAGAAGGCTATCATAGATTTTTATGTAAAGGAGGAAATAAAAGGTGTTCCGACGGGACAGCCGTGTGTGTCACTACCGGAGCGCCGCCGTGCGCCGCAGGGGGGCGCCATAACAGCGGCGGCTCCGCAGCGCCGCAGCTCCGGGCGCCCACAGCGCCGCGTTCCGGACCTCCTCCGCCGTTCGCGTTCGAACCCCGCGGTACCGCAGCTGTAGCGCCCGGAGATCGCGAACAGCTGAGGTTTCCCCGGTCCGTGCGAGGAACCGCGGTGATAGCAGCGCTTCCCGCGCGTCTCGGCTTCGTGTTTAAGTAAGTGACAGCCGAGGGTGCGCCAGAGAGTCAGGGGACAGCGTTGGGCTGCCCTACCCGAGCGGTCGCGCACCTTCGTTGTTTGGTGTGGGACGTTTTGTTTGCTTGTGGTTTGTTTGTTTGTTTGTTTGTCCAAACGTGAGGTCCTGCTCACATCTGGGAGAGCTTTTGTTCGGGCTCGAATTCTCGTGCTTCTAACGAGGAGGAATGTACGTTCATTTCCTTGGCTTTATGGTGCTCTCTGTGGCAGATGAGCATCCTCCCGTCTCTCCTGTGCAAACAGCTACAAGAAAATCTCATTTCCTATGGGAGCGCTTTCAGCCACAGAACTGTTCACCTGCTTGAAAATATCTGACTCCAAACCTCCGTCGCCATCAAACCCTATGAGTGCTTTGAGACAGCAGAGGAAAACACGATTCCCCTCTCCCTGCTCAGAGCGTTTGCCCCCACATGAGGACCGCATGCTCTCATTTTTGCTACTCCCGTTCAGACTGCAGCTACCTGCTAGGACACGGCTACTTCCTTCCTTTCCCCTTCCCTCTTCCTTTCCCCTTCCCTCTTCCTTTCCCCTTCCCTCTTCCTTTCCCCTTCCCTCTTCCTTTCCCCTTCCCTCTTCCTTTCCCCTTCCCTCTTCCTTTCCCCTTCCCTCTTCC
>JANHGO010004744.1:0-24345 GCA_024606505.1 Aquila spilogaster
CAAAACACTAATTCTATGTACCACCCAGGAGCAAACACATTTCCTGAACTGACCAAAATGTAGAATATTTAGGTTAAGAAAAAAAAAAAAAGAACAACAAAAAAAAACCCACATGGAGTCTGACTGGCTCAACTCAATAACTTTTTACTGAAGTGGCTGCTGCCAAATGTACACTCACACTTCCCCTAGCAAGCGATACTCTCCCTTAACCCTTTGGGCACACTTCTTCCTGATGTTCCTGAGGAAATTTTTCCCTTTCTGACAGCAGTGTTGCCTCCCCCCTCACTTTCTCACATCCTTAAGAGCAAACAATAAACAAACAAAAAAAACCCAAATCACTTTATTTCCATGCTCATCTATAGGAACCAAGCAGAAAGAGCTCCAGTGCGTGAATTCATTCTGCCACACTGCAATTCTAATTTGCATAAATTAATTCACTAATTTTAGTAGAAAAGAAACCAAGTCAGTTTGAGAGCAAAGGCAAGGAAGTGACTACCTCCAGGACTGCCAGTACAACTACACCGCTCTACCAGCACTGCTTCCAGAAATCCTGAGCCTTACCCTACTGCACTCCCTGTCAGTTTTTCAAAACTAGAAGAAATCGTCCACATCTCATAGCACAAAGCTCATCACTTGGAAAGTGAAATGAGAACTTGTAAGCTGCATCAGCAGTGTACTTAAAAAAAAAATCCTCCTATTAGGAATAAAAGCTATCAATCATCAGCTCATTAGCTAGGATTTTTCTATTCCTCTCTTTGATCTTCTACATTGTGAATTCTCAGGAATGCAACAGTAACTGAAAGCTGCAACAGATCAACATTTCACCTCTACATCTACCTGGAGTGCAACTGTAGTGAAACCTGTTCACAAAATAATTCTTTCATAACGGAAAGCATTAGGCAATCTGAATGTATGGGTAGTTTTCAGACTTCCTGCAAAACACTAGTAATCTTTGCCATTATCACTTAGATAAACATCTGCTAGGAAGAGTCCAGTCAGAACTGATCTTGCTTTCAGGACACGGAGGACGCTGACTACACGAACTATTGAAGTTACTTCCAACCTTATTTTCAACACTTCCTGGCTCTCTGGCTGCAAGTTTTGTCACTCCCCAAAACCAGGAGAATATCTGTGGTAGGAATTTTCTTGGCTAAATCAAAGCTATGGAGGAAACTAGTGACAGAACTGCTTCCTTGTCTCTCGTCCTCGTGCAGCAACTAGGAGGGTGATGTGTCTAGATAACATGGCACTGATTCAGTTCCCACACGCTTCTCAGCAGTATCAGAGGGAGCCACTCCTGGAAACTAAAATGTCCCATAAACTGCTGTATTCCCACGACAGTTCACTGTTCTCACCTGGCGATTAGCTTCAATATACAACGCAAGCGTATTCACTCGGTAGCACAGTCCCTCTTTCATTATATGGACATAGCAGCGTACTTTTCCTTCATGAAGAGTTTTATTCATATCTCCTCTATGATCGTTCCAACAAGAGTTATCTGGAGCAGGTTTCAGCAAGCTATTATCTTCCTTTATGAAACTATAAATGTCTGGAGAACACACACATGCATGAAGTTAGACAGGATTTAATGAAATGCTTTCTGAAGAGGAGTACTATTAAAATACTGTTGGTGAAGGGAGATCTTTGCCCCACATCACCTGAATGGTTAGGTACTGAGCAATCATTAATAGATTTTATCACATCTAGTGAGTAAGTGTTATTTTTATTCTGCAGGTGGGAATCAAGGGATTGGGACAGATGCAATCTTTTGCCCAAGGTCACGCAAGGAGACTGTGGAAATGCTAAAAATAAATTTCCAGATCTGAGATCTCATCAAGTTCCTGGTTACAGCTTTGTCTGTTGCTCTACACAATGGAACTTCCTCCTAAAATTGCATTTTCAAAAGTGCATTTACATATACTGTATTCTGGAAGGATAAATACAGAGCACCTAGTTGATCTGTGCTTGATTTACACTAAAAGTATTTATTAAATGCACAGTACTGTTTGAAAAGAAAAATTACTAGAACCTTTGCTATCGGAAAGTATAAGAAAGAACAATTAATATTTCTATACAATAATCCTTTTGCAGCATACGGGATTTAAAACATTCATCAAATTTTTGATGCTCATACTGACCCAGGGATCCTTGTTCTTTTTTCCTTCGGCCCTCTTCTTTGTTGTCTAGTCCCTGCTGCACCGATGTAGGAGAAGAGAACTGTTTCCTAACCAGATGTGGGATCAGCTCACTCCGGAGAGATGTGATTGTCCTGGGGAAGGAGATGCACTTATGAAGTCCATGAACACTACAACTCACACCCCTTCATTTTCTTTGTATAACAATAACAGATTATTTTGCACATTTTTCATGAGGACAGATAAAAATGCCTGGCAGTTCAAGATATGTGGCACTAAGGCAACGTTCATTAGTCACATGCTTCCTTAATGCATTACATTGTAAAGCAAGACTGCAAATAAGGAAAAAACTTCCTCTTCAGAATTAATTCCGCTATATCTTAACAGAGATGCCTATAATTTAATAAGGCATCACTCCGCAATTCGTGCTTGCGTGCAGCTGGAATGTAGAACAGTGCCAATATCGTAATGGCCACAACTGCAATCCATTTTATGTGGCTTACAAATGGCATCTGTTTACAGGAAAAGAGAGAATAAAGTGCCTATAGGGAAAAAACCCACAGAAGCTCATTTTGTTTATGATCAAAACATGGAAATGCTCAAAGATATCTGAAATATCTGATTCTTAAACAAAGATATTTATGGTATAGACATTAATGATGTCCTCCTGCTCACATGAAATGTGAAAAACACTTTAAAGACTCGGTCTTTAACCAAACAAAATCAACACATTCTAATAAGTGTAAGTTCCAAGAGTTTCACGCTCTTTAGGTGTCCTGATCCAAAATACATCATAATCAATAGAAGATTTCCAAATACCTCAGCTGGCTCATTTTTCTTGTGTAGAGACTTCAGTTTTTACTATATTCATTCTGACACCCCAATACCAAGGTCAGGGAAGTCACGAGAGGTTTGTGATAAAGGAGGAACTTCAACGCAAGCTATCTATTCTTTAAACAAGGAGTCCGATCACTAAATTACCTTCCCTCTTGCATTGATTTATGCATCACAATAAATCAAGAAAAACCTTCCCCAATAGACAAATATCAGTGTAGAAAGCCTACTGTACAATGGGATTATAACTCTTGTAATTTAATTTTGACTATTAGAAGGTAATTTTATTTTTCAATGAAGTATTTGGAAAAAAAAACAACAAATGAATAGTTTTTACAGTTGCAGTGCATGAGCTGCAGTCTTAAAAGAGTTTTATTGTTGTTGTTCCATTATTTTAACAATCTGCATTTGTTACTGAATTGTGGATTATTGAAAGTAGTGCTTGGGAAAATCATGCGGAAAATAAACTCAAACTTGGCACATATAACAGGAAGTGCTAAACTTCAGAGGAGGGACTGGGAGAACTGAACAGAGAACTTGGCTACATAACTCATCAAAAGATAACTTGCAAAAAAGAGGAGCTATTTACAAAGGAAGTGGCAAAAACAGGCACAAATAACAGGTTAACTGAAAAGAGGAAAATGCTAGAATGAGTTTCCTGAAGAGACTTCAGTTGGCAAAAACTCCAGCAAAGCGGAATTTTAAACAGTTCTCTTTGAGGAGCACAGCTCACCCCCCTCTCAGGTCCCTGCTCAGGTGAATGACAGTGAAACAGAACTACACACCAAGACAATATTTGCTGTCTGTAACTTTGAGGGGAAGATCCAGATGTGATCACTGGTTCAGGCCTAAGAAGAAACAATGCTTTCCTTCTTCTCTACAAACATTTCCTTCAGTCCTTCACTGTAGGCTGTGTCACATCCTCCAGCAGGATCATCTGAGCCATCCTGGATGTGAAATTCCGCTCTAGTCTACAATCTCCCTTCCTCCTTTCAAATCTTACAGTCATCTTCAGGTATCTGCATTTCAGGAACTAACGAAGCAGAACACTCCGTTTGTTAATCACACCATCTCCCGGCACTAACCACTAGCAGCCGCACACCACGGCTGTGCTGGCCTCGCGTCCCAACACACGTGTGGCTGCGCAGATGGGCAGTTTACTAGCCTGAAATGTTTGTCTGCAGCTGTGCCATTCAGCAATGATTTCCTGCTCAGGTTTTATACTCCATCCAAAACCGACAATCCCGTGTTTCCCTCAGAGGCTGGCCATGGCATTTATAAGATATATTACCTATAAAATATCCAAGTATTTGGCAGTCTCAAATAGTCTGATGCAGAGGACAACACAACACAGTAAGAAATGAAAGGGGGAAAGACAAAGTTTTGACTGTTTTTTGATGTTTTACTCTTTCCTGGCTAAATACCTAAAGTGTTCCTGCAATTCTCTGAAGTGTTAGCCACATTCCTGCAGCAAAGGTAGAGAAAATCGTTGGGTCATCCATAAGATGTGGCTCAGGAACATACCCTTCTTACTGCAAAAGGAAAAATGGGAACGTCTGCCTTTGCTTGCAGTTTAAGCAGAATATATTTGCAACGTTAAAGGAATTTGCCTTTGGAAAGAATTAAAACATTTGCAGAAAAGATCTTTGTGACAAAAATCCAGGATTTTTTTGTGACAGATCTCGCAATCGTGGAAATATGAAGTGATAGCGTGAGAATATTATCTGTCAACAACTGGGCAAAGCAAACATCTGGCTGGGACTAGAAAAGGAATTCAAATCAAAGGAGGGATAGCACTGACGAACCTTCGTCAAAAGAAAAATTATGGAGAATTTGGAAGAACTGGCTCGCCTGTAATCTAGGTTAAGGAGAAAACAAACCAAGGAGGTTTCTGATCCTGCATGTCGAAATCTCTCATAATAAAATTCTGAACACCAATGCATATATTGAGAAGTGCAAGACTGCACATTCCGAAGAAAGCAATCTTTTTTATTCTCTTCAAATTGCAAAACTTGGCATCACAGAGGTTTCTAAGCTTGTTTTTTTCTGTCGCACCATGAAGTAGGAGTGAAATACCTGCTGCGATCAACATAAAGAAAAACGTGACTTTATCCAGGAGAAAGAAAGTGAAGGGGTGGGTAGAAGCAGAGGAGGGCATACAAAATTTTGGCAGAAACCCAATTACAAACTGAATATGAGTAAGCATGGTCTGACACCTCAGAGGCAAATCCAGATGGTGGAGACGATAAAAATGAACCTGCTTTTGACAAACATCTGCCAAAATAAACATGCTTTCATAAACTCAGCCAAAGCGACAAGCCTTTTTTGTGGTCTTTCATTCCCTAACATTTTATTTTTGAAGTGACATCTGCCTGTTTTCACCTCAGCAAAAAGGAGCAGGTTTTCAATTTTCAAATGCCAAAGACCAACAGTGCCAATAGACTGTTTCTTGTAAAGGAAGAGTACTAACCCTGCAGCACCTGTGAGGCTTCAATTCATTGAGAACAATGGGAGATGGGCAGCAGTTTTGGAAGGGGTCAATTTTGATAACACTTTAAGCCCATAAAAGGGATAAATACAGGATGGAATCCGTTGTTCAAGTAATAGGTCACAACAAAATGGGAAATTAGCATCAAGAGACAGTGCATACACAGGGAAAACGAAGACAACATGGCAGATGAACTCATACACAGGAAACAGTTGGAAATCCAAGAGACGATGTTTTTTTAAAAAACAAGGGAATCCTGGCAGAAGTCTATATCTGATGTTAGCTCAGAGTACACATCATCCATTTACACTCAGCTGTCCCGCACTGACCTGGTAACTCTGCTCAGAATGAAGAATTACAGACCTAGGATACACAAGGTTAAACTTATTTAAAATGTAAAATGTCAAGGAACTTGGCCAAACGACTGTAACTTTACTAAGTACTATCACCATGGGAGAAAGAAGTACCATGCTTTTAGAACCTCTTTATGTCTCGCCTCTGTGCACTGTATCTTCCTGGTATTCCTGGTGTTGTTGTATGACAGAAAAGGCAGAGCTCAGGTTTGTGCTGAAGTCAGAATTTTAACTTCTTAAGAACATCAGGTGAAAATATCCTACATCCCTCAATTTCATATTTAAACACAGCTACGCAGAATTTTTCACCAAGTTTTAACCACAAATAGAACAGTTTGTGATACGGCAGAATTAAGTTTCTTTGGATGCTTGAAGCTCATCTCTCTCTACGTTGCGTACATTATATTACATCCATTATGGCCCACAGAGGGCCAGACTTAACTTGTTGTTGAAATGCAGCTGCCTCTGGGATGCAGGCAAGTTTACTGAAACTACTGTGAGAAATGAAGAACAATGAAGCCAACTGAACCAAGCAAACAAATAAACACAAAAGATGTTAAATTTTTTTTTTAAAAAAAGTCTATCACAATTATATTTCAATGGGCTGTTATTTCTGCTCTAGGTGTATGTATTGTTGTATGTATTGCTGAAGACTGTCTTTCAGGTGACACAGAGAACAGCAGCCCTCTGACCAACGCTGGTAAAGAAAAATTCCCATCAAGTACTTTATAGTAATAAAACAGTCTGCTTAAGTCTAAATGTAAGTTATCTCGCAGAATTCTCAGTACTAGGAGATGCTGTTTGGCACGATCTGCTGCAGAAATGGGGAACACACAGCTTTTATTTCCTGCAGCTATTTTTTTACAGCCCTGAACACGACTGTCAGTTCCATTTACCAGCTGTCATTCATTTTCATTTTCCATGTTTCATGTTAAACACCATAAAAGAGTATTAATGACTATTAGCATTTTAATATCCCTCCTTTCTTATTAATCTGTGATGAAGCGTGAAAACTACCATTGCTGTCAGCACCCACCTGTGAAATCCGCTGTTCCCCTCCCTAGGCTGTTTCCAGGGGATCTCACTTGCTGTCATTATTAGCACAACCATTATTGCTACAGGTACAAACAACAGTGTTTGTGATCCACAACTACAATCACGCAGAACATTAGCTCTTTTGATACCTAGTTTTGTCTTCTTTATTTTTTAATAGTCCAGCATTAGCTCTTGTATGATTCTGCAAGCATACAGTGCGTTGGGTTCTAGTCTTAGCTCTGTGGCTTTCCACAGAGATTCTTCAGATCACATCAAAAGGAGAACATGAGGCTGTATTTCAGACTGGTGCTCATAATTAACGTTAGAAACATATACATAAATACAACTAAACAAATCCTAAGGCACTTATAGTTTTGGCCAAAAAAGTTGCATGCTTACCCAGAACAATAAAGATGTAAGAAAAAGGGAGAGAGAAAGGGGGAACAAAAAAAAAAGAGGGTGTGTTGGAAGAAAGAGAAAAGTTAATTCTGAACGCTGTAGGTACATAGTTCATGGTTCTCATCGCTTAAAGGATAAAGCCAAATAACATTTAAAAATTCCATGTAAGCTGGGAGCTCTCTTGTTGAACCTCAACGTTATTTTCTCCTGATCCTTTGATGGAGATTAAAAATTTCCATGTGAATACAAAGAAAGAAACAACAGTTACTCTGAGATTTTTTCCCGAGCATTTAGTGCTCCAAACTAGAGCAGCCAGCCACCATTCCCATCTCCTCCCCCCTCCTCATGAAAAAAAAAAGTCAGCTCACTTTGAAGAAAAGACAAAACAGGGTCAGGGCAAGGGGGATTAGGGAAATGATATTTGTATCATGGACCAAATTAAAATGTCAATGCAAGAGGCAGGCAAACATCCCTTGCCACGTATATACACCAGGCATGTTTCCTTGAGGAAACAGGAAAGAGATTTGAAAAGAGTTAATGCAGTCCTGAGTTAATAGCACCTGCCTCAGCCTCAACACCACTTAAAAGACAGTGTTTGGGTCCATTTCCCACAATGTGGTTTTAACAAGCACAATGGAAAAAGCAATTACAGGCCTTTTCCCCTTCTTCTCACTGAATCACTACTAAAAACGCTGGAATTTCTGAGACATGCTAAGATTGCGGAGAAAGCCGACAAGGACTGTATACAAAAGGAAAAAGCACCAAATGATAAATTTATCGGGTGTGCCACATCCTTGCAGAAGGCTAATTCTCCTCCTGTACCTTTCAATAATCTTTTTGTCTTCTTCTGGTGTACCCCAGGCTAATTATAACAAAGGAAATCTCCAAAGTAACCAGGCGAGCCAATAAACCACCAAGCGGTTCCTCGTGCCTAATTCAAAAACCTCCAACACCACTTGTAGCATCAAACAGATGTTATTTCTTGCTATGTTCTAGTTGTCCTGTTCTACCCTCAAAGTTTCTACTACAAAAAGAGTAAATCTCTTTCACACCCTTCCTAAATTTCATATTAATTAAAATATTTCTCAGTGTCTTCTATTATTTTTGGAGCTACGGCGAACACAAGGAAATGTTGAGAAATGTTCAACTAGAAGGCAATTCCACATGACTGCATTTGTGCTTCATTTGTCTTCCCATACTATTTTCTGAACCAAACCTTCAAATCTGACCTACTCCCGCATTGTTAGCAGCCATTGCAGAATGAGTCTGTATAACCACACATTACGAATGACTTCCTAAAGCAACAGAATCACCACTGGAATCCTTGCATTCTAGATGATGGAGGGAAAACAGATAGCAGCACACCAGTGCCAGTCAGAGACACCACAATGCAGAGAGGATTGAGATCAAAGTAAGGAAGGGATGGTATGGATGCAAACCACATACGTAAAAGCTGTTCTCAAGTTCCACTGAGTCTGAATGCACTTGAAAGAGAGGGGATCTACTTCCACTTCTGCCAAAAAACCCTTTGGGAAACAAGGCAGCTTTCTCAAAAACTGACCACAGAAGGTAAAACTCCTCCACTACGTAGTTAAATCCTTTGGAAGCGTGCACGCACTCAGTTTGGTTCACCCATGTAACCTTAACTCTGCCCACTCCCAAAACAGCCTGGAACACCACACAGCTCCAGACTAACGCATCTTTTGCATGGGAATGCCAGCAAGCTTAGACATTTTTAGAACTCTCTGACCAAAGACTGCGGCCGTCAGAGGCCACCCAGGGTGTCTGGAAGGTTGCATGAGCTGCTGAGGAATGGCTCTCATTCATTCCCAGACAGCATCCCATTCTTCTCAAACAAGTGCACCTGCACCAAACGTGTCTCCTTGCCAGAACTCATCTTTCCCCATTCTCTCCCACCTCCGCCTTTGCGGTCATCTGTGTCTGAGTTACCAATTCTTTTCTAAATGCCTTTGAAATCAGGCTCCCTTCCTGAAAAGTGCATCAAACAGAAGCATTCTGATAACATGCCTAAACAAACACACACATATGCTGCATTAGTCAGGTTGACATGTATCCATAAAACTGAAACTATGTAAGCTTTAGGTACATATGTTTAGATAGATCTAAGCAGTTCATAACTTGCCCGTATAAAGCACTTCAGTATCCAAAAACATAGATGCATTTACAGCTTTATGTGGCTAAGCTCTTCCACCTTGCCCCACGGAGGCCACGTTAAAAGCACTGAAGATTTCCACATCACTTTGCCCTTTTTCTCCATGCAAATGCCATGCTTGCTGTTCTGCACTCAAATGGATGTGCTCTTGACCAGTCTTAACAACATGTTCAGACTTTCAGCAGTCTAGGAGAACACCTGGAAGCTCTGATGCTTCATTCTTTCAGTCTTGCTATCACCTGTACAATTCCCATTTCCCGCTGTCTTCCTGAACAAACATTCTACCTAAACTCCCATCCTCATTATTGATGACTAGTCCTTTCTCCACCCGTCCCCGTAGGAGGATTCTTCTGCTTATTAGGGCACGTGCAACGTGTTCTACTGTCCCATGAAAAGACTAAAATGCTTTTTGCTTCTGTGTCAATTTTCATTTATCCTTTCTTGAAGAACTTCAGTTTGAAGTTTTTTGGCCAATGAATTCCACCTCTTGCTCCTTTTTCAGCCTACTTTTACCCGACGGTGGCATTCAGCTGGAAGAGTTTGGAGCAAAACGCTGTACATCCTATAATTCATCTTTCATCTTTGACTTAAGCAATGACCATGCTTTCCCTAAATTCAGATCCTTGACCTCTACAAAACTGATAAATTAAGGAGAGAGCCCTTAGCACTTCTCAAAGAGGGGCTGGGACTATTCAAAATGTCATATACATATATATTTTATTTCTTTCTCGTTATTATAAATGAAGCATTTTGTGGTTGCTCCATTTTGATTAAAGACAATATGCTTTGGTCAGTCCTTACTGCACACTCCAGCACCATATTTATACTGGAACTCAAAAAACGATCACCTAGACATAATTCACTGCCTGATGAAGACTACCTCTGTTCAGGCTTGTGGGCTCTGTCAGCATCAGTAGCACATATTCTCCCTCCCATATGCAGGAAGTTAAAGTCTCCAACCATGATGGTTCAATGAAATAATGAAAACAGCAACAGTGCTACAGACATCTTTGTTATCGCTCACATTTCATTTGACTTGGTTAAGGCGCAATGAAATTTGATGTGGAACTAACACCTAGAATACAATAGCTCAGAGAAGTGGAACGGGAGGGAAACAATTACTATCTGCTCTCTTTTCCAACAATTCAAGTCTCGAGTAGAAGCTCAGCATTTCAGAAGGTGGTATGGAAGAGATTCTGAAACAAACCAGAGCTGGAGAAGTGAAAACATTACCTTGAAAATTTTTTAAAGCTGCAAAATCTTGGGGAGAAATTCAGGTCACGTGAACAGAAAATATAAGAGAGTTATGCCTTCCACCACAAGTGAAATATGCCATGACATCACACGGAAGGACTGTATCCTCACAGGAAAACATCTAACAAAACAAGATAATCTGTTCATCCCAACTATTAGCTTACGTGCAAGTACTGCTTTGTGGAAGAGAACGTACTGCACTGATGAAAGAATGCTTAGGATAACACTGTCCAAGTGGTGATGACTTACAAATAAACAAACAAACAAAAACAACACAGAAATAGATGAAAGAATTATTCACCATCAATTCAAATTCCTGTTCTCATATAAAGACAAAAGTCAGTCTGACTGAAGGCTATACCCAAGGAAACCGCAACGGCACGGAACAGTGGAAAAAATAGTTAATTTTTAATGTTTATTATCAGACCAGAGCAAGCCCAGCTGAGGCCACCAAGAGGGCCAGGAGCACATGATGCATGAGGAGAAGCTGGGGGAGCGGGATTTGTGCATGAGGAGAAGAAGAGGCTGCGGGGAAATGTGATCAGAGTTTTCCGCTACCAGAAGTCAATTAATATAGAAGACTACCAGACGTTTCTCAGAGCTACACAATAAAATGGCAAGAGGCAACGGACGCAAGCTGCAACATTGGAAATTCCAGTTGGGATGTAAAGAAAACAAATTTTCCAGTGAGTGGTACAGTCCTGGGACAAGGCCCAGTCTCCATCCTTCAGATTTTCTAAACAACTGCAAAAAGCCCCAAGCAACAGAGAAGTCAGCTCTCTTTTGAGCAGAAGGATGGATTAGAGGACTGCAAGAAGTCTGTCAGAATCTACATTTTTCTGTAATACTTGCATTGCCATTTGAATAGCCTTCTGCATGTCTTTCATATATTCACATTTCACAGGGAACCCAAAGGGTCACTATCTGATGCTGTAAGCCATGCTTAGAGGACAAACTAACAGATTTTAACATTTACTTTACAAAAACTTGCATTAGGAGCTGCCTGCACGAACAGAATACTGTGCTAACTGTAACTCAGTAGGCTCCGGCACATGGCCAATAGGGCATATTGTGGTCTCAAAGACAAACTCGCAGTTATTCATTAAGATAATCAGCTCCAGTTCAGCACATCCAAAGATATGTCTGTTTCCAGGTGTCACTAACAGGAAGAAAAATTATATTTATTACAGAAATGACTTGCTGAAAAATCATAACTTGTTTAAATCTACTGTGGATCATTAGGTTTTCTCTCCCCCTGAGGTTACAGGAGTGAGCACAAGTGGTATCAAGAGAAGGTGATAAAAGCAACGATACTCTGGAAGAAGACAACAACATCAACAAATTCAAGTCCTGGCATTTCTAGTAAGGAACAGAGAAAGCTCCAACAGCTGGATGTGTTTGACAAGGAAAGGAAATGGAAAAGATAAATTGCTATTTCACATTCTAATAGATTAAATGCGCTAAGGAGGAGCTTGTGGGTTTTTTTCCTTTTTGGTTTTTTTTTTTTCCTCTTCTTTTCCTTGTTTGGAGAGCTACAATCTATCTGCCCCATCCTTAAACAGTATACTTCCTGTAGGAGCTATTTGTTTATTTACCCATTTTTATCACAAGGAAAGTATTCATTATAAAATCTCCCTTTTCAGCAAAGGAGAAACCTTCCAGCCACACGGCTGACACATGTTAACTCACAGGTATTCACAGAGCAGGTTCTGTTTTAAGCCATCTTTCAGGCAGCCACACAAAGACCACCAAGCTGGGTGTTCAGCTCTGCCAGACCTCCCCCAGCCAGCAGCCCTTGCCAGGAAACACAGGTGACAGCCTGAATGATAAAAAGGCATTTCGAGAGGGAAAAGAAAAAATGTACTGGTTTAGTCTGGGCAGCACCTTAACATAAACCTGCAGGGGCCTTTGTGTACAGCATAGCATGCAGCCATCCAAGCAGGAGCTTCAGCACAAGTCACTCACACCTCCAGCATTCAGAAATCCTCTGCTTTCCTTGTACCACCCTTATCATTTATTAGGGAGAAGGGATGCCATCCAAAAGGATCCAGCAGACAGGCTTGAGAAGTGGGCCCACGTGAACCAAATGAGGTTCAGCAAGGAGGTGCTCCTCACTCTGGGCAATTCCAGATGTGAGTATGGACTGGGAGAAGAACTCCTTGAGAGCAGCCCTGCAGTGACAAACTTGGGGGTCCTGGTGGACAAGAAGCTGGACACGAGCCAGCAGTGTGCTCCTGCATCCTGGAAGGCCAGCTGTACCCTGGGCTGCATCACAGAGTGGGGGCAGCAGGAAGAGGGAGGGGACTGTCCCCCTCCACTCTGCCTTTGTGAGGCCCCCACCTGGAGCACTGTATCCAGGCCTGGGGCCCCCAGCACAGGAGGGATGCAGAGCTGTTGGATCAGGTCCAGAGGAGGCCACAAAGGTGCTCAGAGGGCTAGAGCACCCCTCCTACAAAGAAAAGTTGAAGGAGATGGGCTTGCTCAGTTTGGAGAATAGAACTCACTGAGAAAACTCAGTGCAGCCTTTCAGTATTTAAAGGGAGCTTATAAAGCAGATAGAGACCGACCTTTTCCACGGTCTGATAGTGACAGGACAAGGGGGAACTGTTTCAAGCTGAAAGAGGGGAGATTCAGGTTAGGTGGCAGGAGGAAATTCTTTACTCAGACGGCGGTAAGGCTCTGGCACAGGCTGCCCTGAGAGCTGTGGGTACCCCATCCCTGGAGGTGTTCAAGGCCAGGTTGGATAGGATTCTGGGCAGCCTGATCTGGTGGGCGGCAAACGACTGGTGAATTGCAACTGGATGAGCTTTAAGGTCTCTTCCAACCCAAACCATTCTGTGACTCCACTTCAGCTCTTCTCGCAGCCACAGATGTCAGAACACTGAGCACAGACAGCAAGCCTTCCTCTCCCTTTCCAGCAGAGGCTTTCAGGACAGGGCAGAGGGGAGCAGAGAAGAGCAGCTTGCTCTGGGATCACAGCTGAAGCAGCTTGGAAAGGCAGAGCAAAATGACCTCACGCCATTTGCTCTTATTTATTTCAGCAGTCCAGAAAAACAGTGTTCAACTTTGCAAACAAGTCATGCTGACTTTGGCTAAAAACATTACTGCAAATTCGTTAAGTTCAGAAAAGAGCTTCTCTACCAGCACATCCCGGCAGGCAGCACTTCTGTCATGCTGCAGCGCAGAGCTGCCTCGCTCCCTTAGCTCCAGCACCCCACAAGGCCGGAGTCCCAGGAACAGTGCATTTCCCAGGGGCCCGACATCTGCACTCAGCATGGCCAGGACCAGGCACTGCGAATGCTTTCAAAGTGACCGCAGGGCCACTGTTTATCATTCCTGCCCTTCCAGCAACATACATCATTCCTCCTGGCCACAAACAGAGCTGCCCAGTTCCCAAGTGACTCTGTGCTGAAACCAGGTTTTTCTGCACTCAGAATCTCCGTATATTAGAAAACGCAATTGCCACCCCTGTGCATGATGGAGAAGGTGTAACATCTGAGCAAACAAAAAAAATGGCATCCGCTTTTAAAAAGAAACAACAGAAGACAAGACAAATTGCTTTTGGAGGTGGTACAACCTGGGTGCCTATAGATAAATTGCCTATCATTTCCTATTGGAAGTTTCTGTTCTCATCTGTTTATAAACTTTGCCAAAATTTAACTGTTTTGGCTGAAATTACGCGTGCCAGGTGTTTGCCTCAAGCTGATTTTTGTTGGATAGCTTCATCAAAAATGTCTCAGCTACTTCCAAGAACAAAATTATGGAAAAATACTTTGTTTTGTCCATGCTAAAAATATTTCAGCTACTCTGCTGAAAAACTCTTGCACTTTCATGCTTGCAATTTGGCACAGAGTCATCTTTTTGTCAGGGTGTCATAAGAAGTGCCCATGCTACATCAAACTAAGTCTGAAAAACCACTGTATGCACATGCTTGGAAAAGACCTCTTCTACAACTAAATTTTCTCAGTCCTTCTACGTTGGGTGCGCTCATTCTTCAAGTGTCTTCCTACAAGGTAATTGGGTTGCTTTATGCACTGCTCCTCAGAGTAACAGAGCACGCTCCAGGCCAAGGTCACAAAGGCTGAGCTGGATAAGTTCAGAGCATCACATCTCGTTCTGCTGGCTGACCTAACAGGTGATAAATCTGTGCTGATAACAGCTACTCCACTAGCAGGAGTCACAGTAGTCTCATTGAGTACATATACGAATCACACTCTTAGAATTAATACACATATTTCACATATATATATATATATATATGTGCACACATACATTTAAACACAGTTTTAAACGAACATCAGGGTAACAGTTTGGGCACACAAATTAAGAAAAGCCAGACCTACGTTGCTTATACAACCCTAATTAAGACCTCGTGTGTACACATTATGACACAAGTCTTAAAAACATATTCACCTACTTCTCCTCTCTCCCCAGTCTCAATTTCTTCTTCACCCAACGTAAAGATGGACTATGCCCTAGGGATAAATCAAGGTTGTGTAATGAGGCAGAAGAATGCCTGCCTCATTTGTTAGAACATGTGTGTTAAATATACAAGGCAGAGGGCTGCAAGAGAACTGCTAATATTTAAAGCAAATGAATTATGCCTGAAAAAACTTTTTTTTTTTAATTCCCTTCTGTCAAAGGAGTTTGCAGAAGCTGCTGAACGCAGATCACAAATCTAACTCCTGCAGGTCGCTACTGATTAAGTGCTTTTGATTTGATCAGCATCACCTTGCAACAACTATCATCGACAGAAAAGATTCTTTCAACATTTCAAGAACTCTGTATAATAGTAAGGACTGAAAAACAGCATACCTAAAATATAGAAGCTTCAAACTTCAATTGATGTGTGCCTTAGTTTCCCCCTTTCAGACTGGAGAAAGAGTGACTTTTCTAATAGAAGTGCTGGGAAGACAGTTAATGAAACGCATACAGAGCATTCTAGTAGCAGTGATGAACATCACAAATATGAAAGGAAAGCATTTACCCTATCCTCAGAACACAATTTAAACAATGAGAAGTAAGAAAGGCTGGTAGCCTTCATCTTAATTACAGAAATTAAACATAATATTAAACAGTATCTCCTTCACTGAGCATCTCAGGTGCCAAATGATGCAATGTGACAGAGGAAAAGAAAAAAGAACAGAGCTATGTAACTGGAGACTGTACCGTAATGTGTGGCACATACAGAATCACAATGCTGCACAGGAATCCTCAGCTGTGGCACTTCCTAACTGCCAAGAACTTGACTTGCGAAGTAAGCATTTAATAACAATGACTTGCAGAGGTAACTTAAGAAGTATGACCCCATACTTCCTTGTTTCAAGCAGCCTCAATCTGGCCTCCAATTTTCTGGTATCCCTCAGTAAGAGGTGGAAATGGCAGACTGCACGTGGTTACAGGTTTCAGCTGTGAGCAAGATGAGATCTGAACACATGTAACAGATTTGCACATACAGATAACAACTGACTGGGTACAGTATCACTTATGTACACATGTATCATAAATGTGTATTGCATACAGACTTCTAAACATCTAGACAAGACAGAGAGATCGCCTTCAATACTTCAATTTTCAAAACAAAGGGTTACTTTATTTTTACCCTCCCCCAAATCAGGTAAATTATTTCATCAGGCGACAGCTTTAGAAATAACCTGAAAAAACAGAATGCAAACAACAAGACAACTTCACTTCGACCACATCTCCTTTGCTAGTAGCTTTGCTAGGATTATTAGCAAGCAGACTGCCAGCACGTAGTAAAGAAGTTTCAGTGCATGTCTGTGCAACGTTCACAAAGCCCAAGCCCAGAATCTGCCCTCCGCTACAGACGAAGTTCACAAGGAGAAAAGGAATAAGGACTCTCTTCTTCCATCTGCCCTGAATGCAGCAACGAGGCAGGATTCCAACCTAGCACTCAGGAGAGTGCCAAAAAGGGGACTGGCTACTGTGCTGGCTGCCACCCCAGGGCCCCAGGGGTGTGAGGCCCGCCAGCTGTGGGGTGGAGCCATGCCCCCAGCCAGCTACAGCCTCTGCTGCTGTCTTGCCTGCTGGCTGGGCCTGCCTAATGATCTTTTTAAGAAAAGCAATATTGTGCAGTTCATCATGCGGTGCAGGTGTTCACCTTCAGCTGTCGCTGCCCTGTGCTGGCAGGGTAGCTCCGGCAGCCAGCACTTGTCTGCCTTCCCTGCTGCACCTACGGCCAAATGAAAGCATCCAAGGCCAGCTTTATTCTGAAAAATGAAATGTTTAGGAAATAAAAGCTCTTGCCTGAGTGCAGGGAGAACAGATTTTTAACTGTGCAAAGCTGTGGTGCAGTTGAAGAGAGCAGAGCTCTGCGACACAGCAAGGAGGATGAGGGATGATCGGTCCACCCTGGTGGTGCAGGGGTGCAGAGAGAAGGGGAAGGAGTCAATTCCAGCTGCAAGGAAGGACAAACTGCTTGGGGCAGTAATTTCTGTTCCCCAGGTCACTGTGGAGCCATTTGCGTTTGACTTCGGCAGATTAAGGCACGGTAGGAGTGTCACACGCCTGAAGACTCAATTTCACAAAGATGCATGTTAAACTAGTGGCTGAGAGATAAGTGGAGATGGAGATAGTAACTACCAAACTCCATTTTTTCCTCCTCAGCAAGGGAAGAAAAAGCAGTTTAATTTCCAGATTTAAACACCCTTAGGGCCGTGATATCTTTTATTTTTGTCAGGATGTACAGATTTGAGGGGGGTCTAATAAACAGCCCATTTCCTCTGACTTTCATTCAAAGGCACTACAGATTTCTGCTTTTTAAAACTCAGCAACTTGTTTGGTTTCCTAAAGCACAATAAGACTTCAGGCAAGAGAATCTGTTATTCAGGCCCTTTAAAATAGTTCATAAAAATGTATTAAAGGACTACGAACTGAATTACCAACTCCTGAACAGCGTTTTGACCTCTCCAAGCATTCCCCAAGGTACAATCTCAGTGTTGTCAAACACACACTGATTATTCTCCAAACAATCCCACACAGAAGATGAAACAAGTGCACAGACACATTAAGGGGTTTGTCCAGCAACACAAAGACAGTGGCCGTGCTGATAATAAAACCTCGGTATAATGCTCCATTTGGGAGCTGAACAATAAATGGAGCCTTTTTCTATGGGTGTCGTATTACAGAGTTGTCCCAAATCCTACCATCAGATTCATGTACTTGGACAAAACAAGATCTCAGTCAGTTCACATTTTTCCCCCCTATTTTTCTAGTAGTTGCTAGCGATTTCTGACTTTACATACAATGCACATATTAACCTGATCAAAGCAGAGGATTGCAATTTACTCTTACAGGTGCAGCTATATGCAAATTACATTCACGGTGGGAGAGCTAGTTGCCATTTTAACCACATCTCTGCAGCTAAACTCGGAGTACACTGGGCTTTTATCCCACTTGGAGCAACAGATCCCACACACACAACCACATTAGTTTTCATGCAATTCTTTGACCTGGAAGTAATCATAACTTTCCTCTGCAGAATGGCGAGCTATGACCAGTGGTAGGACCTGACATTTTTGCTGCTGAGCAGCATTTTTTTTTATTTTGACATACAAGAGCAGAAATTTGAAGGAAAAAAAAAAGCAAATGCTTTACTAAGCTACAAACAATGAAAAAAGGTGTTCTGCCTGCCATCAAGCCCCGCTGTTAAAATATTAACACAATGTAAATATTGTAATATTGAGGAAGTACACTGTGTCAGTACTTCCTGGCACCACACAAGAGCTTCACTGTTCACTTCAATCCCTGCTGTTAGTTTTAAACATGCACAACTTAAACAAGGCATCTGAGCTTCTCCAGTCCTGGGGCAAAACTGCAGAGAGGCGAAGTCTTACTGTACGTCTTCTCTAGACTAAAACCCAAAGTATTAAAAAGATTCCCTAAACCCAAACAGTTATGTCGATGTCAGTACTTTTGAGGGAAAAATATTCTGCAGGGTCTTTCAAAAGTCCTGGCATGCTGCTGCCAAACAAGGAAAGATCTTTGGGTATGCACTGTCCTCCCCTTCCTTAGCAAAGAAAAACAAGCTGCAAATGCCCACCGATGCCAGAAGCCTGAAAGCCCAACTTATTCATCATGGCAAAAGGCCCATTCTCCAGATCAGCCAGTTAAACACATTACTAGCAACTGACTCTCTCCCTCTCAACTCAAAGAATAAGCAGCATATATGTAATGACGAGAACAAGGCAGCTATCTGCTGTTAGTAAGGCAAATGTGGTGGTCAGACCTTAGGAACACACGATCATAGCAGCTAGGCAGTATTTGTAATGAAGTCTTATGTAAAATAAAGACAGCCACATAAAAAAGTGAAGACAGAATGAGCTCTGGAAAAGAAATAGCCCTGGACAAACCTGCAAAACCCCCAAAGACTTTTCTGGGGGCAACCTGAGGAATGCAGAGCAGAATTTCACACTGCTGGCTTTGGTTAATTCAAGTTAGGCAAAATCATGCCGCTCACAAAAGCAAAGATTTTACCAGCTTGAATGGAAACAGCATAAAGCCTTGAAATCTGAAATGACCACTGTTTACGTTTAGAGGCCTCATTGTGTCATGCACTGTGACATGTCGGACAAAGACTGTCCTTGTTCCCCAGACATAACGATCTAAATTCAAAACAGAATGAAGTACACCAAGGAAAAAACTGAATGTGTGAAATGTTTACACATATTCAAGCAATGCCTAATCCCAACAAAACTACATGGCTAAGATTTCCAGAAATTAACTCTGCATGTTGTGTTATGACAAAAGAGATGGATACACACTGCTTCAGGCTTCCGCAGAACCCACAGACTCCAAGATGTCAGTGACTTTATAAAATATAGGTAACAAAAGGCTTATTCCAGACTTAAAACTCCTTCTCCTGAAGCCTTCTCACCTTTCAGACATTCTCATACACAAATGGGATCTAAAATGACTTGCACAATGCTCCCACGTGCCAGTCACAGCAGCAGATAAGCTTTATTCTTATGCATGGTAAGAAATTGCCCTGAGGGTTAACACAGATTTTCCACTTAATTTTAACTCACTCCCAGAACCTTATACAAAGAGCTCCTTTGAACACATACACAACTGCATCACCAGATTTGTATATGGTCAAGGCTACCACAAATCCCCTTACTTACCCACCCACAATGTTTTCTCACATCAGTTTATCTACTAAGAAAAGCACTATGAACACAACACTTACTCAACCCCTTTATCTTTCATCTTACTTAAAAGGGAGAAAAACTCTTGAGAACTCAGTGAGCATCCAATATATGTAATGTACACGAGAGCTGCAAAAATTCTAGGAACAAGACATCAATTCCAAAACCAAACTACTTACTGTGAGGAGAGTTGTTCATTTGTTTGTTTTTTTAAAGATAAACAAGGGTTTTTTTTTGTCCATTTCATGAAATATTATAGCTAAGATCCTTCTCCACTTCCATAAATGGATGTTTTTCTTGCTCTCAGTGGGTGGTCTCAGAGTTTTGACAGAGGAACATCACAAGCTAAAAACATAGGATGCTACAGAGATAGCCCACCTGCAGTGGTGGTGGATGTGAGGGGGGAGAGAAAAGGTGATTTCAAAGGCCAAAACAGACTGTGGTGGGGGAAACCAAAGGTCAGAAATGTATTCACAGCCCTAACAATGGGGGAGTCCTGGCAAAGTGAGCAGCCAAGAAACACAGCTACATTAGGAAAACAAGGGATGCAGAATGAAGCAAAAATTTTAGCTTTCATTTTTGCTGTTATTAAAAGAAAAACCTGAGCAAGAAAGCCAGGCATAATGCTTAGCGTTGTTTTTCATGACGTTAAAGTTGTTTTTAATTAGCTTCTTCTCCATTTCCATTGTATGTCAGCCAATTTAATGAAGCGGATCTCTCTTTAAAAGCTCTGGTATGAAGTACCTGTCAGTGCAAACACCTGCTGTGACCTTACATTGTGTTCAGTTTCTTACCTGTTTTCTACAAGGAAGTCTACCACATATTTCTTCAGACAGTAGAGATGGGCATCCATCAGCCCTGTTCTGATGTGCATCCTGGGGTGCCTAGAAGAGGAAAAAAAAATCAGGAGTTTTGCATGGCTGTTTGCAAGAGTTTGGCTTTGCAATCAAGCCCGTGGATTGTGAGAAGTTCGCAAAGGTAGATCTGCTTCTTTCTTCCCACTGCTGGATTAGCAGACAGGAGAATAGTGCAGGCTGCCATTACTGGACTCTGTCTGCAAACTTACACCTGCTGGCCCTGGGCTGATTTGCTGCGAAAGAAAACACCTCCTCCAAGGAGTCATTACTCCTGCTACATCTTCTTATGTAAGTGGAAATTGCACATTACTGGGCAGGAAGCCAAAGTAATGGGCCCACAGTGCTAAAAGTTACAGTGGGTAATGTCAGGGTACAATAATTCAAAGCTTCTGGCTAAGTGCCTGCCTTAATATGCAAGGCTGTGCATGTTCCACTAGCAAACACAACACTACTGTATTTTTTTCAGCTCTTCCTGGAGGCAAACAGAGGAAGGAGATGGGGTCTGCCCACCTTCCCAGCACTACGCATTACAAATGACTGCCACAGCTCGATTACTAAGCATCTGCATCTCCAGTCCAAAAAGATGGAAAACATCAGGAAAACTCCCTCTCGTCGTTAGCCAGACAATGGCAAACAGGGAAGTCTTACCTTTCAGACCAGAGGCACATTGACATCTCAGTAACTCAGAAGTCTCTATCAGATCCCTTGTTTTAAGAACGAAGCCATCAACAGTCCAACTACACTGGACTGACTCAAGATATCTGTAACTGGACTCAGTCCTGGGGCTGTTAAGGAAGGAAATCACAATCTACACCTGAAAAGGCCTATATTTTCATTTTTCCTCCTTTGATGCCTGATTTCATAATGGAGTCTGAATGAACACAACTCACCAGTATCTTCCAGCCAACTTTGTTCTCTTATTCCAGGATACATAAAGTCAGATGTTGGTGATCAAGATCACTTTTACTAATCAGCTAAGTAGAGGGATCACTCACAACTTAGGCTAGTACACATATCAGTAAACCAATACTAACACACTGAATGCTTACTAATACCAAAGCTACCTTGTATATCAAAGCATTCCAGTAAGCCATTTTTTCAGAGCATATCTTGATTAATACACTGAACAACCAAAGGCCTTAAAATTTTATAAATTCAGATGGCATTTCTCAAGCATGTCATTCAATTCAAGCCAAGGGTATTATTAATTAGTGATACATTCTATAAGGCCCACTTGCAAGGAAAAGTTCCTGTATGAGTAGTATGGCACTTTGGAGTAAGTATATAGTACTACGAAGTGATAGATACACCTCCGGTAGATTACTTCATTAACAAAACATGAGCTCACCTAGCAGTGCTCCAGTACTGATGTTATCAGTGGCCCAGATGTTGCCGTGGAAGTCAGCCCAAATAGCAATGTTCCTTATGCAAGGGAAGGGAATCTACTGAGTTTAATGAGGTCTTGCATTTGCAAATTTGCAAACATGCTACCGCTCTGCATCCAGAGGATGGTTTCCTCATCATGGATTTATGGGATGAAGAATTTTTCTATCTTCTCTGAGAAAAAAAGCTCTCTTGTACTTGTAAAATGAATATGTTAATTAATATATTACATTTACATATATCTAAAAGAGGAAAAAACAATTCTTAACTTGAAGATGAGACAGCTTCAGTGCCAGAATGCCATTTTTTTTCTCTCTATTCAAGCTTCCTTTAAATACAAGGCAGGCGAAGGTAAACAAGGCTACAGGCACCAGGCAGAACAGTATAAACCAGGAATTCCTCAGTAAGAGCCAGTTGTGCTGCCGGTGTCTGAGCAGCTTTCACACATCCAGTCTCCCCACCGGCAAACTGGAATGATACTGTTTAGCTACACTGCAGGACGCTGGGGATATGTAACTACATGGAAGTATTATACCAAGTTTTATAGTAGCTAAGCAACTTTACAACAGAGTTGCATAAAATCTGTGTAAGTAGACAGAGTAGCACAGTGCTACCCTTGTGGCAGCTTCATCACACCTTGAGTGATGAAAATCCAGCCAGATCACAAGATGTACTGAAACACCACTCTACGTTGGCTTTCAGTGTAGAACGTATGAACAATAATGGAATGTCATGCTGAACAGGAGCGAGGTCCCACAATGAAAATCCTCTGAAACACAGACCACCTAAGAGATTTGCAACAGAATAGTCCCATAGATTAATATTATAATCACAGTCTCAGAGGTCAAACAGGCAAGTTTGGGCACATGCATAAACAAAACTGTGATTTCTGTAAACCAGACTCAAGGAGAAAATAGCCACATTAACCCAGGCTGATAAGAGCACTGTCTCATAACAAGCCACTAAAGATGATGCCAATTTTCATTGACCAACACTTAAACCAGATTATCTTCAGGTAAAAGAACAGGAATCAAACAATCTAATAGATAATAGCAAACTCCATCACCATTTCAAATGAGCATCTGGTTACTAATACGGAAAGCCGTGCTCCCTACCCACGCCTCTGATCTCCCCCTCCATCAGCTAATCTTTACAACGTAAGAAAAGTGAGCCAGTCACAAGAACAGCTGATATGGAGAGAATCGAATAACAAACAATGCGGGCACTGAGAGCTGGCGCACCTACACTTATCGCTCAGAAGGAGATAATGCAGAGCGCTTTTAATTATATCATCAAAGCAATGGAGAAGGTAGTGGGAGGGGCTGGCTGCAGATGGGTACGTGTTAATGCATGCAGCGTTGGGTAGTTTATCAAAAGAGAAAGGCTGGATATGTATCTGAGAGGGTCACCGTAGAGATGAAAGTTGAAACAGCCATTGTTGGAACACTTTAACGAGCAAGGAATGTCAAATGTGAAACCTCTAAGAATCATACCAATTACTACACGAACTTCAGTTCAATCTAGCAAATGTAATCAAGCACGAGTCATTAAAATACATGGTAAAACTCCCATTGGCGCAGCCACTATAGCATCTATTATGGTCTGTGCTCCCATGCAAGGGAGGGGGCTGCTCCCCGTTGTACTCCCTGTTGTAAGCGCTGTGTGTTATGTTAAGTGACGGCAGATTTCAGCCCTAATGATGCGGCACAGAGGGCTCCATGGCAGAAAGTTGACAATGAGGAAGCTCAGAGAGATCTGTTGAAAAGTGAGGAAAAGATCAGCAATTAGAAGAGCAATTTCAAAGAACACAATTTAATGTGTAAAATTAGCTTTTATCAGCACCTAATTCCACAAAATCCTGACTCGGGATGAGAGTGCATAAAGGTCTGCGAGAGGCCCTAAAAAGGCCTGTGCCTGTAATTCCTCACACGCCATTGTGAAATAATAAGCAGTACTAACAGGATTGATGCATGCTTCCTACGTGGCATTGCCTTGAAGTGGCACTGCCTTGAAAGCGGAGCCCTGAGCTTTTTTCTCCCTGATAACCTCTCTTGGGATTTCCTCCCTCGGGGAAGTCAAGCACTGATAGAGCAACCTTCCCTTGTTAAAGGCAAAAAGATGGACAATTGTTTCAACTGTAAACTAATTAAGAGAGATTACCACCAAGAGCTGGAGGTTCCAAGCAGCCCCGCACTCCCACTGACAGTGTGATAATGCCAGGCTGGGGTCAAAATCATAAATCTGAAGGGAGCACACACAATGCTTAA
>JANHGO010004745.1:0-24345 GCA_024606505.1 Aquila spilogaster
ATTATTTTATTTTTTTTTTTTTTTTTTTTTTTTTTTTTTTTTTTTTTTTTTATGAGAGTAGAAAACACATTTCTTAACTGTTGACAAGAATTAATGAGAGGACTGAGTTTCCAGACTCTGGAAACAAACAAAAAGAAAGATCACAGATTAGAATGAGTCAGAATACTCATTTATTCATTGTGTTTTGGTTGATCCACTTGAATGTTAAATCAATAAAACAACAAATGCATCCTTATATAACCTATTCAGTCTACAAAAGAAAATTTTCTCTATATTTGATCTGAAACCAGGACAAAATATATCTGAGTTAATGGTAGATAGGAGTACTGAGAAGCTAATATTAAGCATTAGTCTTTGTGTACACTTTATCTCTACAGAAAGAAGGAAAAGAATTACAGTCAGTGATGCTCATCTCCATTAGGTGTAGCCAGATAAAACTTGGGTGTTAGGTGTACAAAACCGTCTAGACCCCTCTCTGCAGTTAATGGGGAGAAATAAGCAGTTCTATTGGAAAGTCAATCCCATTGCAATATAAACCTACCCTATGCTGAGTCATCCTCTCTACAGATGATGAAGTGGGTTGGATTACATGCATAACCAACTAGTGTAGGTGAAAGAAATCACCTTGACCACCTACTGTGCTTCTTAATTAGCAGGAGACGCTAAGCTCAAATGTTGTTATCTTCTTCCAGAGAAAGCAAGAAAATACTGCCCATATAATGATTCCAGTCTCTAAACCACCTGAAACATGTGAAACATTAAATACAATATTTAAAATTTGGATCTCCCAATTTCTCATTAGGCCATTTCAACTACATAATTAAGAAGGCACTGTAAGCACTCAAATGGAAGCAGTTTAGTTTCTTCTGGTAGAAATGAGAGATTAGCAACATCAGACTACGCACAAAATCAATCATCTGAAAGATGCCATAGAAGAAAACTCTGACAGGAACTGGATTATACAGTCATAAAAACTTGTCAAGAGAATTTATGAAGCCAGAGTTGGTCTTATTTTTTTTCAATTTAATTTCTTAACTCTGCCTGTTTTTCTTGCTAAGATGTGTGATTCTGTCTCATTAAAAATATGGAAAGAAGCATTTTATTTTCTCTCTCCATATGCATATTAATATAGTAACACTCTAATACATGCGAGCTTTTTTTTTCTGTAGCCTCCTGTTGAATTTTCAAATGTATTGTTAATGGAGGTGGTAACATTACCTTCAGTTTTAGTTTCCTACCACTCCAATAAAATCTGATTTTCGGTATCTTAGAATGCTGTCAAACTGCAACCAACCCAGCTAAAATTTTGTGGACTTGGTATTTGCCCTTGGCTGAGATTTTAGAGGCCATCATTCAAAAGACCTCATCCATTTATCGGAAAGAGATTGAGGGAAAACTCCCTCTTTGCCCATCTCAAAAAATAAAAACAAAAAACAAACAAACAAACAAACAAAAATTGTTTCTTTGAATAACACTGAGAATATTACATTTTGTGACAGACACTGAAATTTTAACATGTGAAAGGTGAAACCTGGGCTAAGGATGTGCCACATGCCATTTCTGCCTCTCTTAGCAATAGACTTTCAAACAAAAAACAAGTTTTTCCATGATTAGACAAGAGCTGAAGCAGTTGGCAGCTGGATGCTTAGAAATTCCTTCTGCACTGGTTGCATTTTCCTGCCTGCTTCCAGCTCTCAAAGCCAGGAAGTCTCTCTCACTCTCTCTGTGTTTTCCTTGCTGCTTGCTAAGCTCAAGCTCTGTCAAGGAGGACACAGTTCAACTTGAAATGGACAAAAATCAGCTCTGGAAGTGGCATCATAAACCAGGACAGGGACCACTTAGAGAAAATGCAGCAGATGTTTCAGGAGCACCACAGTTCCTAAACCTTAGAGTTTTCAGCAAGCATATTGTACATCTCCACTAGGAAATGTGTATTTTAGAGTCCATGCTGCTCAGCTGAAAGGATGACATTCTCATCCAACAGTTACAAAATAATTTCAAGAAACAAGAGTTCTGTACAACAGATCTCAAGCTTACCTTATCTATAGCATTGTGTTTGGAAGTCACTTGGTTGCTATCTGATAGAGTTTGTTCATTTGGTTCCCCTTTCATTCTTTAATAAAAAAGAGTAGGAAATCAAATTCTCCTTCTCTTTCTTGCACAGGCATCCTTTTAAAGGAACCCTGATGCTGCATGTGTAAGTGCTCAAAAGTTGGAAACCATCAGGTGGGATGTACAATGCAGTTGAGTTTATGTGCACAGAAGGCTCAATATCTGTTTTTGCATACTCGTCTTCGAAATAAATGTTTAACTTTCCATTCTTGGCTATTCTACACAACACACTGCCTGTGGTATCTGTCTCCAAGTCATGTGCACATATATAATGAACAAAGATCAATTCTATCAAGTGCGGATTCTGTTTATTTTGTATGATTTCAAGCTATTTTCTTCCTCCTCTATGTCCTGCTTAGCAATGTATTAAGGTGAAATATTTTCCTTCAAAACTATGATTTTTCTTTTAGATATTTTACAGTGAAAATCCTACTTTCTTGCAAAATGAGTTTAAACTGTGAACAAATTTAAAACTGAGAATAAGCTCATTTGCTGTTGTCTGGCTAGAAACAGCCAATGAGATACAAGAGCAAATAGTAGGGGGCAGCTTTTTTTGCTATACCTTACCCATTTGTCGTAGCATCAACACTGCTGAGCTTTATCTCTCCTTATAGTAATTTACTCTGTAACTCAAACATGAAGTTCCACAGCAGTTAATCTGGAATACGTTTTAGTCATTATCGTAGTGATAATGAAGCTGTTTCTAGTTATTGTACCATATTGTACCAGAACCCCTCCTAATGACACAAAACAGTACTTCAGCTACAGGGATGGAACAATTTTCCTTCTTCAAAGTTTTAGAATGGATCAGAAATGGCTGGAATTCTGACAGATAAACTCCATCTGGAGTCCCATGAGTGTCCAACCCTTTGGCTTGCCTGGGATGCATTAAATGAAAAGGGTTGCATATAAAATATGTAAGACACTTAACATATACAAGTAACAAAACTTCTTTTGTTATTATATATTTTCTATTAAAACATAAAAAAGAGGGCAAGGAACCCATAAAACTACTGGGTTGTACATGTATGAGCATGTACGAATTCTGAACTAGGACACAAATCACAGTGATCAACCAGTTTAAAGGAGTAGTTGTGGGGTTTGGATCTTCTGCTACCTTGCAGGAGTTAGTTCTGTGCCAAGAAAATAGTCTTAGTGTAGGATAGGGGCCCATGCACGAGGGGCCTTTCGAAAGGAGAGGAAAAAACTGCTGTTTAAATGGAATCAAGATTGGTCAGTGCAAACTTTAAATACTTTATTTTCATAAAATTGGTCTTTGGGCCCAGCACGTTATATACTGCAGTCCAGAAAAAAGGATCAGACCCTGTATCTAAGTTACTTATTTTCTTAGCATTTGGAAAGAAACAGACAATGGTATGCAGAAGTATTATTTACATAGATAAAAAAGCAGCACAATCCCCTCAACATATTGATTCCTGCTGGAGCCAAGTGATCTGGTCCAAGTCTACACAACATGCTGCCTGTACTGTCTGCCTCCATCCAAGAAACTTTTGGGCTTTTCATGTTGAACAATGTTGAGATATTGAGTATAAATGCGCACATTAACTCTTGTACATGTCTTTCATTTGATGTATAATGGGAGCACGCTGGCATGAAATTCACATACAAGGGAATGCAAGGACTGTATGAAATCTCCTCGTATAACTTTCCAAATGAAATATGACAGTACTGTAGGCAAGAGACTACTGTATCTTGTTTGCATATGCTCCCCTGGATATTGATGCCACAGTTAGTAGTTCAAGCTTCCATGGGGAAATATAGGCTAAAGAAAAAGGTCTATCTTTTCTAAGCAAAAACACCTTTAATTCCCAAGGAGCACAAAATGGCCACGCAAGGCATTGTTTCAAGACAAACAAGGAATTATATGACCATTTTTTTCTTCTGGTTTAAAACTATTTGGCTCCTCCAAATCACGCAGTTTTCTATCACAATACTATCTTTCCTGTGTAGTACTCCAAATAAATTATCTTGTTCTATTGTCATTTCAGCACATCTCCCACTTACACACTACATTTTGTTACAGCTTTTGAAAACAATGCTGCAATATTTCTACTACCTGAGAAAAAGATCTCAATATGCAAGTCTTTGCTTACTGCATCTAGTAGATCTGTAGAGATCAGTACTAGATAGGGTCGGAAATATTTTTAATGTATTCTTAATAAATGAAACATTCCAGCATCACCTCACAACTATTGTAACTGCATTTTGGAAACAAAATTACTTTGGTTCATGTGTTAGTATTTTGCTTTATGCTATATGCAGAGCAAGTGCCTCAGAATTTCTAAAACAGATATCTTTTCTGATCCTCTTAAGAATGCTGTGTTGAATCTTATTCGCATTTTTCTTCCATTGTCAGTTAATCCTGAAATTATGAATCAGTTGATAGGAAAAATGTTTGCCTTGAAAAATAATGAAATACATCTAATTGTCATCTGAAGCTGATTAGATGTTAAGGGACAAAATATTAATTTGGGTTACTCAAAACTTCACAGTTGCAAATCATCTGCAGACTGAGGCCATCTGGAACCTAGATCTACCCTCTCCAAGCAAATACCTTCTTGTCCCTTACTGATGACAGAATGATGACTGTAACACAAACAAAGTCAATTGTGGCTGTACCTACCATTGACATACTCATATACTATTAGAAAAGTTCTTATTGGCTTGATTTTCTTTTTTCTTTTTGTTTAATCTAAATAACCTTCTTCTAACCCATTTCAATGGGGAAAAAACTATTAATGTCATTTTCAGTGGCTAAGAATAGCTGCTTAGCACCTTGCTTGTCACTGTGCTATGCACACATCAGAAGTGGGAACACAACTGACTTCTTGAAAGTGAGCAGGGGGGTTTCCACAGTGATTTTGTCTGTTTGGAGAGTGTCCTTTTCTGTGTCACATGATTGTCTCATTCTCATCCTTTTCTTCCGAAGAGAACTGAAAACACAAAGAAATGACATTAAACACAAGGAAAGCATTAAATACTTCTAAATTAAAGGAATTACTTTGTCTCTGGTTCTC
Organism: Aquila spilogaster; assembly: GCA_024606505.1. Lineage (NCBI taxonomy): Eukaryota > Metazoa > Chordata > Aves > Accipitriformes > Accipitridae > Aquila > Aquila spilogaster. Next base: position 5,151 of record JANHGO010004745.1, read on the forward strand.
CGGATCAGGTGATGGTCCTGAAACTGTAAACTCTTCAATGACTGCTTGACACTGATTGTTGTGAAACTGCAGGGACTTCGGGGAGATGTATCACTGGGATGCATTCGGAAAACAGGGAAATAATAAAAATTGTGAACAGCTCCCTGTCATAGCAAAGCCTTTCTTTAGCCTTTCAGAAGAAGCTACAACACTACACATCCTGAGAAAACACTTCAGATGTGATTTATATTTGTTTTACATTCAATTGTCTGTTCTGCAACATGTGTACAGGGACAAGTGGTTTATTTTCTGCCACATGGATATCTCCCTGCTCCACCATGATGGCCCCAATGCCCCTTTGCTACAACCTTCCACATTACTAGTAATCATGACCTTTTTGTTATCTAATCATGGAACAGAAATTCAGGGGGTTTTCACTTGCTCAGACACAGGTGTCTGCAGTTTAAGTATCTACATTTGGCCAAATGTAATTTGACTTGTGTCGTCGCCTTGTTTTCCTTCTTAGTACAGATGTATTAAAAATTGGTTGCAGGATACAGTCTGGAATATATTCTGCCCTTAATACATCCACATTATCTCCTATTAACAGTAATGGAAATTTTGTATGCGCATCAAGGTAGAATATTTAGTCAAGCATATGACTGCTTTGATATATATTTATGAACACAGCTATACATTTATCCCTTCAGCCAATTTAAAAACCTGTGATTTGGAGTTTAAATTTATTCATTAATACTTGAAAACAGAGAAAAACAGCATGGAGTTAATATTAATTTAAAGAGAAACAATCTGATTATATGGTGAAATATGTCAGGCATAAGGAAGAAAATGAAGGTTAATTTTTACTTCCTTGACTTGAGATTTGAGATACTGTCATAATGGTTATCTATTGAAATCAATTGTTTGGGAAAAAAAAAGTTTAAAGATTAAAAATTTATGGTACAATTATAGACTGGATCATTAGTGTCAGAAAGAGCGCTTATTACTTTGCATAGACAATAACAGAAATAAATGTCTTAGAACATGAGATTTTAGAACAATATTTGCAGCTGTGAAGAGCTTTGACTGAGACATGCTGTATAAACAAAATCTAACCAAAAGCATACAAATATCTTTTTATTCATGCAATTAGGACTTAATTTCCTAATTGATTTGATATCACTTTCAGAGTTACAGTGAAATTAGGATGTCTGAGAATTACAACGTTTTAGATTCATAAAACCACTGAAGACTAATTACAGACTGCATATCTCCTCTACCCATCTACCTTTTTGGAAAACTACAGCTAAAAATTACTCTATCCTGATCTATTTCATAATAACTGTTCTTTTACTTCATTTTGTTTTGAGTACTAAAAGACTTGTACCTGTGTGTCCTAAAAAGTGAATTGCTATATTTTATCAAGCTCCAACTAGAAATGATGAATAACCTGTTTTGTGAAAAAGCATGTATCACTGAGTAATCCTGGCTAACTTATCCCACAGAAAAAAAAATAGCAAGTCCTATCTTTCTTCATATTGATCTTTGATATAAAAAAAAACTCTCTCAACTAATCAGATACAAAAATAAGCTCTATCTTAAAGTCAAGATCCATTCCAAACACAACAGTACACAAATAAATAACAACATTACAAAAATTTCAAACACAGACAAAACACAAATCTGACAGAATTAATATCCAGTTCTTATTGGACAGTTTCAAATCTGCATTTGCAAATTATTCAGCTTTGAGGAACTGCTATATATGTTACCTGCAGTCATTATTTTAAAATACAATGTTAGACTTTTGCTTCTAAAACAACAACAACAACAACAACAACAAACCTGAAAGAGAATTCCTTTCCTGGTACTAAGAACTAACATATTCTCTAAAACACCTTGCTAGATAAAAGGGCAAGTATTGAGAGGCTAATGCTTTGCTTTTCAACCAGAATCTCTAGAATGCTGAATTACATCCAGCCTGGCTCTTTTATTACAGTGTTACTAACCTACCCTCATGTTATGGGCATGACATAATGCTGAAACACTGCAACTGATCAACTGCTATTATCAAAGAACTCAAATGTTTCTTTTTATATCAGGAAGACATATAATCTCTCTTAGAGCTCTCTCATGACAAACTGACCCAATTAAAATGCAATAATAATGTTCGTGAACTTTGAGTAGTTTCTGCTGATAGCAAATTTTCATATTTGATAGCTCTAGTGCTATTTATGCTATTTATGCTAGGCTTATCAGTCTTACCTAGTTCACAGTCCTTCAAACTACCAACAAAACAACAATTATCCTGCCCATAACATTTGAGTCATGGAATAATTGAATCATCCAGCTTGCAAAAGACTTTCAAGATCACCAAGTCTGACTATCATCCCGACTTACTGAGTCTCATCACTAAACCATGTCCCATAGTGCCACATCCACATGACTCTTGAATACCTCCAGGGATGGGGATCCCATGAATTCCCTGGGCTTCGTAAGTGTTGGAGTTACTTCAACCTTTTGTAAAATCTTAATTCCATCTTCCCCAAGCATAAATGGATGAGATTATGGTTAGGTTATGAGACAAATCAGGTTCATTATGAAGATCAGAGTATTTTTTAAAGATACAGTTTAGAAGTTTCTTCAAATCCTCATTTATTTGAATTCATTGTAAGTTTTCCACATGTCCTGTTTGACATTTTTCACATTTCATGTCTGTTTTATTATTATTATTATTATTATTTATTCTAATTGGAGTGTGAACACAAATCTTGGTCAGTACCACTTTTTCTCATAATGAAAGGGAAAAAGAAATATAATTTTTTCGCCCAGATAAAGAATTCCAACCTGTAAATTATTTCAGCTTAAGAAAAAACTGTCTTTCAACATGAAATACATATCCCATGAGGGCTTTATAAGTAAAATTGTACCAATTTTATAATCTAATATTTCAAAATAAAAATTCAAGTTTTATCTTAGCAGTAAGAAAACTTTTCATTTATTCAGTAATTTTCTTTGACTGAAAGTGATTAATTAAAAAAAAGAAGGTCAATTTTAGAGTAGACCAGAATTTCTCTGTAAATCAGTGTCTGAAAAAAATTTACTCCTCAACATGAATGGCTTTGAAACATGGACAGGAGTAAATAAGTTTAAAAAACCAACACAAAACATGCAGCGAAATTGCTCCTATATGTGTATATCCCACCTTCACTACGTGATGCAGAAGAGAGTAAAATGTCTTGTTACAGAATAACTGAAATACAGTCATGCAGCCTATTCCTGTTCCACCCAAGAAAGGAGTTTGTCATCAGCAGGCTGTAAAAACACAGACCTTAGTTCCATTGATACATAATTTCTCTGAAATATTATGGATTACAAAAATCCAGTCACTAAAATGTAATCTACAACAGCAATTATCTTACACAGCCATCATGTATAGGTACAGCTGCAGAATTCTCCAGTACACAAATTGATTGTTATGTGCACATACTGTACACTTAACTCTGCTTAGAAGAAAAATATAAGTCTTTTCCTGTACTCCTGAACTGAGCAGAGTCAGTTGAGAAAGAACACCCTGCCTTCCAGCATTACTGTGTAGATCATAGCAGTATGGATTGCAAGTATGAACAACAATGACTAAGGCCAGTGGAAAGCGAGTGTCACTGGGAAAGCTGATAAAGGGTTCTTTCCAGACCTGCTTTGATAACTTATCTCCACAAGATTAATTGTATCATCTTCTAAGTGTTAAGTACTCTATGAAAAGTAAACCTAAATCAGAAGACACGGAAAGAAGTAAATCAAAATTCTACTAAAATGAAACATTATCTTTTACACAGAGGTCTTCTTTTCTTGTGTCCTAAGGAAGAGGAGTGAATTACATCCATCAGAAGAGAAGAATACTAGTCTGTCTATATATAAAAGAATCAGTAAGTCTGGGCTCTGTCCACTGCTAAACGAGGAGTTTGATACCAGTAACAACCTACAGAATGAAGTACAGGACATAGGGTCTTTACTCAAATAGCAACGAGTTTGTACAGATTCTAAATTGAAAAGGCAACTGTGATTCATCATGGATTTCTCAAGGTATTTGCCCAGAAGAAAGAGTTAGAAGGCAAATGGGAAAATAAGTGAAAAGCACCATGGTTTTATTTTTAAGCAAGGCCCTGACAACTGTTAATTTCATTAAAGTTAATACTCTGTTTCCTTTCTGGGAAGTCCTTAGCAACCTTATTTAAGGTAAAATGATAACTTCAGGGATCAGTACTGAAGATTTTCATCTCCTCCAGAAACACAAATGCCTCTTGAATGTAGCTAATTTGATGAAAACCTAATGGCTCTCATCTGCACATTAATAAGAAAAAATAAAAAGTATAGAAAATTAGGATTTTAGAATTGAATTCAAACTAGATCCCCAATCTGCCAAGCACCAGAAAAAAATATCGTCTGAGTGGACTGTATACATTCAGTGACAGTAGAAATCATTTCCTTTTCCTCTGTAAGCTTTAAACCTTTGATATTCCCTCTTTTCTCTCACTGATTTTTTTTTCTTTCACAGTAATGTAATTACTTCAGGAGCTGACATGCTCAAGAAGTAAAGGTTTGAATAGGTATTACGTGTAATTAGAAGAGGAATGAGTTTGACCTCACTGACATCAAGAAGAAAAAAGAGAGCCATGGGTAGATAGATAAGTATAAGAAACTAAATATTCAGATGAATAAAATTCTTTGTTAGAGCAGTATAAAAGTAGTGAAAAGTGGAGGTACACACTGCTGAATGATTTGGCATAGGTCAAGAACAACTGAATAACAGTGCTCCAAAAAACAACCAAACCAGGAAACAAACCAGGTCTAAAAAATACCAAGCCAGATTATTCAGCAGAATTACCTGAACAATGTAAATAAAAAAGAGAACTTGCACCTCAGCAGACCTTAAAGGCTAAAAACACCTGTCCACCAAACTTACAGGAGAGAAGGCACAGCTAATTGGCAACATTTAAAATACTTTATAAAGCATTAATTAGTGAAGCAAGATTATTTTGATACAGAAATAAACACTTCTACTGATTCAAGGAATTTGGATGCAAAATCAGTCTTCTCAATGGCTCAGTAACATCTCATTTGTTCCATTGCAAATGTGAGATCCTGGTGTGTATTCTCCAAAACATGTATGCAGAAGTGCTAACTTGTTATTGCACACAGCAAATGGGCAGTTATAAGTACAATCATTTGTTGGCACAAAATTGGTCATATTTTGCACAAAGCAAATGACAGTTTCTGTATAGTTAATATGGAGTGACTCAAAAGTCTATATTAGCCTGGCAAAAATGAATTCTAAAAGAACACCTTGAATTTCTTTGTTTCATAAGTGTAAAATCTACTATTAACGTACATGATAGCTATTCCCCATCAGTCATCTGAATGGTTACATCGGAAAGTGTTGATCATATCTAAGAATGTCACACTGTTCCTTGACAAGTCTGCAATGTTATACCAGGCAAAATAAATCCAAAATGGAAAGAGTAAATATATTGGTGATATTGAGCTGGAAATAAATAATGTAATAAATAACCTGCAATAAACACACAAATACAGCGTGAAATTTTCTTCTCCAAATAGAAGCCTGACTATAGCACATAGCACAGTATCAAACAGTTTTGTTTCCAAGAAATTCATATGAACATTTTCTTGATTTGAAAGTGTAGCAGTTCACACTCCACGATTTCCACTTGGAGAGTTTTGATTTAACAGAAGTTTCCAACCGAAACTCTGTAAAAACTGACAATATTCATCTGCATTCTCTCTTGATGCTTTAGTCATGAAATGACTAACTGCACTGAAAATGTACAGAAAACTGAATAGATCTTTTCCTGAATTATACCTAAATGTCTACATTCTCTATTACTCCAGACAAGTGCTGTTACGGGCAAATTATTATCAACATTATTACTGTTATGATGTTCCAAATTGTCACAATGACAAGTGTATTCAAACCTAAAAAAGAAAAATGTGAGTGAGTACACACTGAATAGGTAACTACTTAAAAAGGCAGGAAGGAAGCAGTTAATTTTAGAGATTTGATCAACATGTAAGATGTTTCTTATTGGAAAAGAGGGAGAAGCAGAGAAATCTATCAGGGATCACATCCATTGCTATTTTTACATGGGCAGGATGATGAGGATGATAATTAGGATTACACGGGCAGCAAGTTACTACATTCAGAGTTGTTGCCCTGCTTCCCCCAGAAGATGTTGAAACACATATTGTCATCCATGACCTAGGAGAGCAGTGGTCTGAAAAATAAAGAAGTAAATCAGAAAAAAAGGAGGAAAAAGCTCATACTGACTTTTCTGCACCAGTCAACTGACAACACAAGTCTCATAGTAATTCTGAAGGTTGTGGGTCTTCACAGAAAATCTTAATAGAAATGCCCTTTCCCCAGGCAAACTTATTTTCAGATATTATAATCATATGTTTCCACAGAAAGGCAGATAATGTCATAAAAGACTGCATTCTTCTGTTTCAGATGACACAATATCATGCACAAAAAAGTAAAAAATCCTTATGAAGGTCAAAAAGAGTGTATGAAAATACGCAGGATACCAGTGATGGTAAAGCTATGTATGCAGTTAAATCATATCAGCCACTCAAACACTGCTTTTATCATAGCTACAGGTACACGTGAATTTGAGAAAAAACAGGAGGAGATCATCATGTGCTCCCATATAGGGGTGTTTTCTTGATGTCTTCTTTTCCTTGTGCAAAGAAGAAACAGCTTCAGTCTGCCCCTGCTAAGTTTGGACTAAGGAAGCTGAGGTTTTCAACTGAATTTGCTCTAATACTTCTCCCTGCTATGTAAAGTAGACTAGCTGATAGTACAGGTGAGGCCTAGCCCACTTGTGTTCATGCTGCCAAATAGCTCTGGTCCCATCCATGTGTTCTGGTCCTCTGACTTTCTCAACCTTTTTCATAAATGCTATAAACATTACTTAGAATTTCTTTTTCAATAATAACTAGTTCCCTCCAGAGCAGTGCCTGAGTGTGGCTATGTGTTCACAGGAGAGACTCTGCCTGAGTGGCACTGAGCAAGTTTAGCTCCTTCTTCCTCATGCTGTCCTTTAGACTATCCCAGGAAATTTTGCATGTCCGTTCCTGCTATTATGCAGTACCCCAGGAGATATAGTGCACTTCCTCAGTAGTATGCTGTAAAAATAGCACACTAGTGTACTCCAGAAGCCAGTTAAAATAATTCTGACAATCTGAATGGAAAACACAGATCACAAAAAATAGTAAGTGGAAATGTAAAAAGACAAGAAATGCCCTACTGGCCTTCATACCCCAGTTCAACATGTTGTCTCCTGCAGGAGCAGGAGATGGAGCACATCTGGACTCTGGGGCCCATTCAGTTCACACTTCTACAGCTCCTATAGCTACCATTTTAGTGACATTACAGAGTACATTCTTGCTGCTTTGTATCTGTTTATTGACCTGCTGTCCATGAGTTTGCCAAAGCTCTTCCTAAAATTGCTTGTGATGTCTGTCTCCACAGCTCTCTGCAGTAATGAATTCCAGAAGTTCACTACACTTTATGTGAAAATGATCTAGCATTACTTTCACTGTTGTGAAACCATGTTGACTTGCTGGCTTTATCTTAAATTTTATGCAAGTGTACATGAGAAAACATTCTGGCCCAGTGAATTTGGTTTCCCATGGCTTGGCAAAATTACAGAGCTGCTGAAAACAGAGATCTGAGGAAAGCTATCCAGTTTGTACAGTAGCACGCATTGAAATGAATATGCATTCAACACCTTCTCACAGAGGCCTAAAATATTCACTTAAAAGCTTTTTTCTCCAGTGTTCTCACCAACAGTCTATCATCTTCCTTTAGAAATGATTTATAGGTTTCCCTAATTAGGCAAAGAGAATATTTTCAAATCATTTGAGGGAAGAAAAAAACCACACATAAAAGAGGTAATAGAAGACTAACAATTTCAATTAACCATTTACCAAATTCATCATGTATTAGTCACATACATCTCTTTTATTGCACTGAAAGGACCTTTCCAGAGACATAGTATGCCTCTTCTGTCATGATACACTTACATCAGCAGATCTACCTGAATCATTTTCTTTTTAATCTTATATCTTTTAAAACATTCTTTTTTTTTTTCCCTCACAGATATAGACATATAGATCTTACTGAATGCAATCCTTGTATTTTTTCATTATTATTTATTAGAGCACTCTTGAGTGTCCTCAAAAAGCCTGCTGGAAGAGTCATAGCGCTGCCATAGACCATCAGTCCATCCAGATGTTGGATTTCTGTCAAAGAGAACTGGGGAAGAATGTGCAAATTGTGAAAGCATTGTGCTCGCACAATGATTGCTTAGCAATAGCAACTAAAGGTGTGTTCTCATTTAGCCTCAAGATCTTTCCTCCAGTTCTGGTCTGGTGTGGAAGATGTATTCCTGTCAGAGTCTTAATTCTGTCTCTGCTTTACATACTATTATATTCATGTGTAATTAGTTCAATTAAGAACATTTAGAGTATAAAGTATATAATTCATTCATTTTGGAATTTTTTCTGACATCACTATATTGTATGCCCATGACTCACTTCACAGTGGAACAAAGCTCTCTCTTCCCAAAATGTCATTTTATGGTTTTCAAATGGAGTGGGTTTGATTTCCATCCGTCTGTTTTATATTTACATCCTGTGTGGTCTTTTTTCAAACTGAAAACATATGATAAATCTATTCTGTGTCTGAGAATACCTCATTCTGTGTCTACATTCTTTCACATTCTTCAAAATTCAAATATAAAATCAACATTAATCTGATAACCTTTCATCTGCAACTGAGACAGTTGTTCATGTTCCAACTATCAGAATATTGTTACCTACTTACTTCAGGACAAACATCCATGCTGAGGTTAAACTTATCTCATAGGTATGGATTAGGACTCTATGCCAGTAAAACCAGAAGTCAATCTCAAGAAACAAACATCCAGCTGAGTTCTCAGTTAAGTGGTGACAGTTCCCCAAAGTAACTATATAAAAACCCAACAAGGCAAATGATACAAAATGTGGAGAGGGAAGGTAACACACTACATGACACTAACCAGCAGATGACTGATGTTGTGTATACCTCTGGTTCTCCTCAAAACATGGTAGACTACACTCAAAATATAGCTGTCATTTTAAGAAAAATCTCATCAGTGTGAGTGTGAGTCAGATATTCTTTGGCTTCCTATTGCTTCTGAGGGTGAACTTTGGAAACAAAGCTGTCCAGCAAGAATATAAACAAAAATAGTCAAATTCCAAAGGAATTAGGAAAATTGTTAAGTTGACATCAAACACTATCAAGAGAAGGTAGAGAATAAGATCATTGCTTTTCCAGAAGAGGTATCTGTGTCATGAACATACCTGATGCAGATGAACTGAAGCTATCCTCAGTCTCCCACTCAGAAAACTCACATAAGTAATTTTTTTCATGATAACAGTAGATATAGCAGAGATTTTTAAGTCCTCTCCAAAATCCTTTCTTGTCTGAATGGTGATAAAAGGAGCTACAAGGTTAGTAACTCAATATGTTACATCTGCATTCGCAGAAAAACAGTTATGTTACTCATAGTCTTCCAGTTGTAGGCTCTGTGTCTCAAAAAGAAATAGAAGACCAAGAGCCTCAGTGTATATTAAGGTCTCAATCCACATCTCATTATTTCAAGAGAGGCAGGATATATCTCATCAGAACACAAAATCCCATTTCTGAACTACTTGCCATGGATTTTCTTCATAGTCAATAGAAAGAAGGTCAATAAAGTCAAAATACTTTAAGATGTAATTCCTTTCATCCTAAAGCAGACAACAGCTTTAATTACATCAGTTTCACTATGAGCTCTATTGACTATATTGACCAAATCTCCATTGACTATAATATCATGACTAGCTCAGACACATACTTACAGTGTGGATATCAAAATCTAGATTAGGTAATTTCCACCAATATATTTTATGTCATCTACAATGTACACAGCCAGAAGCCTTGTTTGGGAAAACGATGGCTAAAAAGATGAAGGAATGAATCAAAGCAAGAGAAACATTGAGATAAGAAGCATATATCTTAATTGCTATCTGCTGTTGAATATATTATTTTATCTGGATTGCTTTGTATTTTGTCAATTCTCATTGACAGGACTTCATAGATAAATACTATATTCTAAGAGGTAAATCTAATGTCGGGGAAGATTTCTGAGATATGGGATGAAAGGCACAGGGATCAAAGTCAGAGATAGAGACCAGTCTGCAAGACCTTAAAGGCTATCAGAACATGCTAACTCAGCTAAAGCAGTATGAGTAGTACTGAACATTAATGTAACTTCCCGGTACTGAATTATTATTATCTTTTCTGTATTGACATGACAGTCATTCCCTTCTCTTCATTTGACTGATCACAAAAGGCAATATTTTCATGCCTGGAACCAGGCTATATTTTTACTCTGTTTTTATGACGTTTACACAGCAGTTGGAATTAAAGAAGATTGTCATCAGAGCTCTATTCCAGCATTCCATCAGATAAACAACAAATTATGAGAGTTGATTAAATTCACCTTGATAAAGGGGTCAATGTCTGAGGCATCATCTGCTGACAAATTCATAGCCACAGACTTCAGGAGGAGTATTTGTTAGTAATTAACTTCAACTTGCTTCCAGGATAGGAATTTAAAGGCTTTATTTTGACTTTGTTTTTTGAGTCAGACATATTTTACTAGTCACTGAAAGCAGTGAACAAGTGGAAGAAGTGATGCTATTGCAGCACTTTCCTTGGAATATGAACACTGAGTGGTTTTGTGACTGTTGGACAACCAGCTGTATGGATTTCTCAAACCACTCTCATGGTTGGTCTGAAAATATACTCATTCAGTTTTAACAGAAAAAAAAAAAAAGATAAATAAACAGTCATAACATTCAAAATATGTCCGTCGTGTACCTGAAACAGGTTGAATAATTCCCCTGAGCCTTGTTACACTCATTTAATCAAACAGCAACAAAAGAATTTACTCATAGTTTACCTAATTTTAATATCACAAAAAGATAAGTAAAGTATTCTTCTTCCAATGGTAAGGCAGAAAGTACATGCACATGCAAGTGCATACATACATAAAGATTTTTCTTGTTTGTTTTTTTGTTTGTTTGGTTGGTTGGTTGGTTGGTTTGGTTTGCTGCTTTTTTTCCAGAAATTATTTCATTTAGACTGTCCAAAGCCACGTTATATAGGCATAGTAAGGGATTTCCAAGTTTCTCTGAAGTGTCATAGTATATTCTGATTTTCTATACTAGAAGGAAAATTCATCCTTGAGAATGAGAGAAAGCCAGGTAACAGTTTTGGGGTGGCTTAGTCTTAAATTCCATGCTGCTAAAAATTGCTTTGGTCATACAGTTGAAGAAGCTGATATAAATTCTGAGACCAAGAAATCTGACTTCCTTTCCATGTTAATTTCTCAGACTATAAGCAGTTTCCTTAGTAAAAATATTATATCATAGCATTCTGCTGTGTCTATCAGAACAGACAGGGGGATAACATTACTGTTGGAGCCAGCACAATGCTATTGTACACTGATAGCTGATGACATTCTCACTGTGTTGTAGGATGCATTCAGCACCTTCTCAGATTGGACTGTAAACGGTTTAATTTCTATGTGAAAATATGACAATCCTTTGTGACTAGCAGAGATAGTGAACACGTATCTTGTTTATTTAAGCTGGCATCTGGAGCCTAGATGGTTCTTAAGTTATTCTTATACTTGATTTCATAGTGAGCCTGAAAGAGATTCAAGAAGCTCATGTGAAATGACCAAAATTATACAGGAAGTCATTGGATCAGACAGAATTAAGAAGGCCTAAGATCCATTTGACTTCCATTATTGCCTATTACCTTGACCCACACAGTGTCCCTAGAGGATGATTTCAAAGCTTTGTAAAAATCTGGATTTTGTATCATTCCTGGATTGTTTCCAGAAACAAATATTGGCAGCTCACCGTGATCTTTCCTCAATTTCAATGAAATGACTGTCTGCTCTCAGCCTCACTGAAGTAAATCCAAGACAGTGTCACTGAACTCAAGAGTGGGAAATTCATTTCTATTTCTTCAAATCTGTTGACTTCAGAGACTTCATATCCATAAATCAGGGAACAGACCAGGTACTTCTAATGTGTAGACTGCTCATGGTATTATATCAGAACTCAATATAATTACTAGGGTGTTGGTTTTTTGTTTTTGTTTTTGTTTTTGTTTTAAGAGAAATAATTGAAAAATATAAAATAAGCTGGACAAAATCTTAAATCAGAGAGTTTAATTTAGTTGTCGTCTAAGCAAAATTCATAAGCAACTATTTCAGTCACAGCCCCTGCACAGAAAACAGCAGCCATAATGGTACCAACACAAATACAAATAGAAAACACGGAAAGAATTGTTAACCAAGGGAAGCTGCAGACAGCATATCTGAATGGAAAAGTAAGGCAGTTTTAATAATGTCTCTAAATTCAGTGCCAAATTTCCTACAGACTTCAGGGCAAGTCTTCTGTCCTACTCTTTGATGATCACAAATTGTCCAGAACTTCATTTTTCGTGGTGCCCTTAGACATGGTCATGATAACATCTAAAATCTTAATGTTCATCTGTAAGCTTGGATAAGCAAATAGTAGCTCAGTGAAGTTTGGAAAAGACTTAGGTTTACCACTTTTCAGGTTGATTTTTTCTGTCACACAGAAAAACCGATACAAATCAGTTGCTGTATCTAAAGTGGGCAAAGATGTACACCAAACAGCATGGAAATCCATATAACTATTCCCTCTGTTTTGTTTTGAGTGAGCCTCAGGAAGTCGCCTACTCTGCTGTAAAGGTTTTTGTGAGCTCATCACATCAGAGGGAAAACCCATCCTTGTGTAACAGGGTTCGTTGCTACAGTTTATCTGCCTGCATGTTTGATCTGCTACTCTGCTTAGTTTTCCTGTCATGATCTTGCCAGGAATTAATTTAAACTGTTCAGAAATTGGTCTCTCCTGGCCTTTTAGAAACATGTGACTCATTTCCTTTCCACGGTGACATCTCTTATCAAAAGTGTAAGCAGAAATACACCAGTTATCTTGGACCATCAGTGATTTGCATGTCTGTAATAATCATTTAAACCTGAAAATATATGTCAGAATATACAAAATGTTCATCAGCTTCAATGGAATTTGTTGCTCTCTCAACATCTTTGAAAATCAGGCTAATTTGGGGAACTGGGCTACTGACAGATTTTGTTTCCAATTTTTAAAGTTCTGGCCTTCAATAATTTTACATCAAAATATAAAGATAAAATAATAATTAAAAAAAGATTACAGTGTATTTTGCCAAATGAGAGTTATCTACAGGTATATCAGTTGGGTAATGAGAGACACTGTCAACAGACCACTAAGCTAACCTAGTATAATTTCAGCTTAGCTGACTGGCATTTAATAGTTCTGATGATCACTTACTGAAAACTTGGCACGTTACCTGTATACCATGCTGTTTTGTACACTAAGCACACTAATATTTCTTAGGCTCAACCTCAAAAAGGAACAAAAAGAAACTAAAAAATCTCTGTGTGAGGCTCAGCACAGTCCATGTGATCTGTGATGCTTTGGTCCGAAGCAATGGCAACAGACCTACGTCCCTTCAATGGACAAGACTCAAGACTTGAGACAAGACTTTTGTGCTAGAGAGAATAATGTGATGTAGCAACAGTACTGCTGTTAATATCTGATGTAAGACACGGTGAGGTCCTTTCCTATCCTAAATTTCTATTATGATCATAATCATAATATTTGTATTGTACAGATAAAGTAATGCAAAACTCCTCAGGCTATTGTTTTCTTGTGCACAAGCCTGTGCAATGAGTATGATATCATTTGGTCTGAAAGCTTGGGCAGGAAAAAACGCATTTAGTCCCAGAGATCCTCCTCTCCTCAGTTCCATAGTGGCAGACTTTGATCAGAGTATTCTGTATCTGTGCCCACATTGTTCTCCACACATGAAGGCAGCACAGCATGTCCCTCACTTTGCTCCTGTTAGCTGCCATGTGTGTTTGAAACCACCCTAAAGGGAAAGAGGGGATGGAGAGCTGGTCATAACCGTGCTGCCTTGTCTTTGTTTTATTCATGGCTAATGCATGATGCAGCTCTGTGGGACATTTCTTGTTCTCTCTATCTTCCCCCAGGGTCTTTTGGTCATGTCAGTCATTTAAAGAGGAGATAAAGGCAGCTGCATAAAGGCATGGTAAGGGAGGGGTAGTGTGTCCTCCAGCTACTTTGCCCAGTCATTGATGGTTTTCACGTACACTCATACTCCTCTAGGCATGGTGGAATACACTTTGATTTTCCATCCTTTCTGAACTCATTATCATCTGAAGTCAGTGACATTGGTACAAATTAACACCTGGTCTCTGTTTCTAAAAAAGAGCAAGCTTACCAGGTGGACATTTAGAAAAATCAATTCCCCTGATAAAGCCAAGGATATTAAAAAGAGAGAAAGAAACACACAGAGATGACAGAGCACAGTTCTCCCACAGAAACAGACAGAGTGGCAGCCAGCCATTGTTCCGAAAGGCAGCATCAGCACCAAGAATCAGATGACTAAGCTTCTGATAATGAATGAAATATTTTTACTATGCTGAAAAAATTCTGGCACTGCAGAACTCAGGATAAAGGAAGCAAATTGAAGGGCCTTTCTGAAGGACACCATCAGATACCCTTTTGCTGCAAAAATTCCAGTTCCCTGGAGAGAAGAGATGATTGTGCATGGCAGCAGGGGTAAAAGAATACAGTCTTAAGTTAGTGTAGATTCAATGGGAATGAATATGAATGATCCCAATACAAATACAAAAGGAAAATACAGAGAGGAATGTTAAGCAAGGGAAGGTGCAGAGAGCATATCCAAAGGGCATTCTCTGCTGAATGTTGTGAGAAACATGGACACAGTATGGAGATAATAAACAGGAAAGCTCAAGTATTTCTGAATCGTACAAGCAAACAAACAGCTGCAGCATCTTGAAATGCTGTGCCATGCTCAAGTGCCTACTGTCATTCCTCTGTTGAAAGATGAGGAGCCTAAGCAGAGAGAGAGGAACGTGGGTACATCTTAGCACAAACCTACTTCATCACAGAGCTGGGGAGTTGTAAAATTTCAAGGGAAGATTCACCTGTATTCCCTTCCTCACTTGATTGGAGCTTCTTCCTATCACAGCCGCCATCTGATACCCTGCTCGGAGGTAATGTGTACATCTGCAGCGTACTGATGTATTGTGGATGCACCAGTGTGATGGCATCCAGCACATTGCATTGCTGGCAGTGTGACACTTTTTTAAGCTAGAAGAAGACACTGACCAAATAAAGAGTGTTGGTAGGGGGCATTCATAAGTCAAGGTTATGTTTGACAGTGTCAGTGTCATTCAACTAAAAAGTTTACAAATATTAAAATCCTATTGAGCTTCATTCTCTGAGAAGAATAGCTACAGACAATCTTTTTTTTTTTAAACAAACCTTGCCTTCAATACAGTCAAGAAAATGGACAGGATGGATATCAACTGAAGGTTCTGGAGCCACTGGCACAATTAGGACTGAGTTGTCCATAAAATTCCACTACACAGAGGCCCAGTTTCCTTCAAAAATGAAATTTAGTCAAGGCAGAAACTCTGATCCGAGGTTTGCTCTCACATTTGCAAATCAGGATATCCTCTACTGGTTTAGTGAAGTCATTTTAAATGATGTAAACAAGCTGGGCTCAGATGTAGAGGTCAAAGTTGGTCCTGATTTCCTAGGAACTTTGTTCTCTTTTATTCTGAAAATCAGGTAATTCTAAATAACATTAGATTTCATGCATTAAATATTGAACACAAAGTCCAAGGCTTCACTGGGGACACGGCATCTATAAAGTCTTCATTAACTGTGCTGTGAGGCTTTGAAGCTCCGCTGTGCAACTATTAGCTGATCTTATTTAACAAACAGAGATGTAGGCCCATGTGTTGTTTGTGACTGAGCAGGTGATGATTTTCTCTCCACTGCCACCAGTCAAGGACTTTCCACTGCCAGCACCAGCTTCAGGCTCCAGCTCTGAGGTCAGGGTGTGAGTACTCAGAGGTTCAGGCTGCAGCAGAGGAAAAGGGAAATGTTATCTCCATTGATTTCTAGTTCAAAGAAAGCTTTTTGCTTTTATACTTTGAAAAACACAGACTATCAAAATCATCTCAGAGCCAGGTTAATAGTGGAATTTGTTTTATTTCATGGCTAACATTGTTATAATGCTTGCAGGAATAGAATCTGCTCAGACGGCTATTCCCTCTCTGTATTCACTAACTTCCCTTACAAATCTACAGCCTGCTAATATCAATGAGAGTTTTCTCACCGATGCACAGACCTAAAAACAGTTTGATCCAGTTTTTCCTTACAGATGAGTGATTGTACACATAAGGTTTCTGTGTAATGACAAAAAATAGGAAGTATTTTTACTTGTTTAAAAAGAGGTCATATTTTAAAGAGCAGTTCTAAAGCAACTAATGACACACATGATTGGGTTTGAAATCTCATCTTCTAGTGACAATAAGTTAATGAGCATATGGTAAGGAGTATAAATTTATGTGAAGGTAAGGTCAGGCCACAGGATGTATTAAGCATGACACCAGTACTACAAGAACAATGAGGATCAAGTATACCTGTAGATGACTTCACAGGAAGGGGAGCAGGAAGACAAACAGGATACAAGCTAGAGGATATTAAGGGACTATCAGTCTAATCATGAGCATTAGATGACTTAACACAAGAGAGACTCATAGTGAATTCCAATAAACAGGGGGGATGATGGATGCTACATGAAAAAGATGAGCAGCATTGATTCTTTGTCATTTTCGGTACCTAAAAATGTTTGTGGATTTCACTCATTGACTCATCTGAATTTGTATTCTCTGTTGGAGAAATCATAAAGGAAAATGACAGCCTTAGATCAGCAGACATCAGCAGAAAAAAGTTTAATTTCTGGAAACTTTTATTAGTTTTGGTGACAGGCAGATTATGAGAGACAGTTAATAGATTAGTGTTTTAGTGCCCCAAGACATCTACTCTGTTACGTCTTCAGTATGGAGTGGCAGAAGGAGTTGTGTTCCATCTTCAGTATACCTTATTTGCTTTGCTCTCTGTGGGCATATGAGGTTTCATTTGTCATAGAAATCTTCTTATATAATACATAATTTTTGTTTAATACATAGATGGACTGGAATAAAAATGGAATGACTGGGTATGTAAAATATGATCTGAAGCTTTCTACATAGTCCTGCGGGAAAGACAAAAAAGATCACAGTGAAGGTCTACAGAGGGTACAAAATTACTACAGTGGAGCCAACTGGTGAACATAAATTATGTCTTTTCCTTTAAACCTGATCTCCAAAGGAAGTTAATAAATACTACAGATCTCACTAAA
Source organism: Aquila spilogaster (assembly GCA_024606505.1). NCBI lineage: Eukaryota > Metazoa > Chordata > Aves > Accipitriformes > Accipitridae > Aquila > Aquila spilogaster. The sequence goes on from JANHGO010004745.1 coordinate 22,618, forward strand.
GATATTCTGCATTTATCAGTGGAAATTTCCTCTTCCATTCTTTGCAGATTGATCAACATGACTGCTGTCACACCATTCCTGTGGTGTTCAGTGAAGGTAGGAGGATTTGCACCAGTTCTGGACTTACTCCCGAAAGGTTTCTGGAAACTCAGAAGTCACCCAACCCCAATGAAATCCACCCAAATACAGCATATGGTCCACCCTAAAAGAATGCTAAAAGAAACACACATAATGACTAGAACATGTGATCACATTGAGAAACTGTTTGAAAAGAGACAGGTTTTCTGATTGCTGTGTAAATGGTCCCAAGCCTTTCATAAAAGCCCTAGCTAACATGTCTACACAAACCCTTAACTAGCAAAAGCAGATAAGATAAGGATATTCTGTTCTGTTACCATTGAGTCTTTGAAGCAGTGGCAGTCTAGACAAAGCAAGTTTTGCTTAACCTCCAGTTAAAGATGAAATAAGTATGCCTAGAAAGAAAACACATACAGTCACTATGTTTTAAATACAGGGACAGAAAAAGTGAGAGAGGAAAAAAATATCACATACAACACAAAAGAGTACGCAGTTTTCAGTGTCTGTTGACTGGCAGCTCTTCTCAAAGATTACAGCTATTGCAGGGAAACAACCTATCTCTGTCAGAAATTAAGAGAATATATGAAGTAAAATACTAACATCTTAAAGTGAAGCTAGGCCTCTGGCATTCACATCAGTGAATTACCGAGTCATATATGCCCTTGAAACCATGCCAGCCTGAACAGTGGATGCTTGACTAGCTGAAATAAAGCACTGTTATTGCACTTTTTTTTTTTTTAACAGTAAGGATATGTTTTCATACCTAGAAGGCACCTCAGAAAATGATCACGCAGTAAATCTAACAAGCCAAAGATCACTCTTTTTGAACATCATGTAATGCAGTTGTGGATGTGGAATGGAACACTGAGTGGGTTGAAAAGGGGGTCAGAAGATGCATAAAATACTCACTGCTAGTGATTAAATGTGATTATCTGGAGAACCATCAACTCAGAAAGCTCCTGAGCTGCTGACTGCTGGAAGGAGAGATGCCAGGAAAGGGTCACCTTGCACAATAAACTGTGTTCCTTACATTCTTTACTACAAAGTCCTCCACTGGTCAATGTCAGTGAGGATAATGGGCTTTCTCTTGTGTGATTCAACCACTGTGCTTCTGTGTGCTTCACCTTGGCTGCTATTCTTCATCTCATAGTTCATGAAGACAATTCGGAAATACCACACCTCCGTTCTTTCTCTGCTTTTATAATGAAGTATGAGCAATAGAAGTCGATTTCTCTTGTTCTCAGATACTGCCTGCTTCACATGATTAAGTGTTAATTCATCATAGGCATTAATTTTGTAGCTTCCCTATAAAGTGGACTAAGTTGCAACGTCTTAGGGTAACAGCTTTTCTCCTTACTACAAAGGGAGAATATGTGGAAAAAGAATCATAGAATCATAGACTTGCTCAGGTTGGAAAAGACCTTCAAGATTATCAAGTCCAACCACAACCAAACCATACTACCCTAACTCTAACAACCCACCACTACAGCATGTCCCTGACCACCACATCCAAACGGATTTTAAACACATTTAGGGATGCTGACTCAACCTCCTCCCTGGGGAGCCTACTCCAGTGGTTAACAACGCACCTGGAGAATGTGACCAGTGGGAATATAACTGATTTTTTCAAAGAAGTCACAGCTGATATCC